>OOFE01023067.1:29100-44980 GCA_900323365.1 Monocentris japonica | reverse complement strand
GTGGGGGGGGATCAGCCAAATTACACTTGGTTAATTCAGAGTAACAGATCTGGCCCCAAGTGAATTGAAGGCCTTGAATTAATTCTGTTATGACAAATCAAGATAAACGTTTCCCCTAAATTGCATGCGATTTAATTAATTTCTGAGATCCTGGTTTTTCCTGGCCTAATAGTTCACATTCTCTCGTGCTGTCATAGTGCTTGAGTGGGCAGACTTCAAAGTGATATTAAATAACCAACTATTAGATTTACCTCACACGTTCTATTGGAAAAGTGCCATTTAATTACCTAGGCTTATTCAATTAAGGGGACAGCATTTTCCTTGAATCCAGCAGCCACATTGTAAATTAATTCTCCGTCTACGAGCAGCCCACACAAATAATGGCACCTCCAGCTTGGAAACAACATGATCCAACAGCCAACGCAACTAACTTTGACGTTTAAGCTGGTGAAAGCTTCTGTGGCCGCATTGCACGAAAACAGAGAGATGACGCTCGTCCTGTGATGTTTGTGGCATGTGGATATCCCTACTTGATTGATGGGAGATGGGTATCATCCCGGGCCAGGCACACATCCCATTAGGCATGATGTGTTGCATTTTAACTCAGGCGTCCTGGTCAATCAGATGAGCATTTTCATGTCAGTGGTATTAATACAAGTTTCGAGATACAGCTCAATATTTATGTCGCAGGGGCAGTTTATCAATCCATCACAAAAATGAGTCTGCCCCTTTAAGATGAGGATAAAAAAACAGAGGCAACTGGCCTTCTCAATAATCCCTCTTCTCGATCTGTCTTTCTCTCTTGCTCTCTCTCAAAAGCCAATTTGGTTAATTAAATGTTTTGTTTGCAATGTGGCTCTCATTCATTTCGGACACGTCACTGGGAGCGGATACAAGCCAGGGACCAGATCTCATTAGATAAAACCCATCAGGACTAAAGGAAATGGAGGGGGACTATAATTAAAGCATTTAATTGTGTAGACTCACTGTCAGATGTTTTTTCCCCTCCTCTCCTTATCTCTACGGGGATCTCGTGGTTCTGTAAGATGCGTTTTAGCTCCTCCACCAAGCACGCTCTCATTACAAGTGGAAAGGTGTATCCACATTTTCCCCCTTCCAATTTTAATTAGGTTATAGTCCCATTATGAATGAAGTACCCCATTGACTTCCTCTTTCTTTTTATGAGGTGGGTGGAGAGCGTGCAGGCACACTTTAGATTTTGAATTATCCGTGCAGATTTAATAGCTGTGTTGCATGTTCACCTTCACCTAGTAAGTTTATTGTCCTACAGCTGTGGACGGAATGCAAAAATAATTGCAACCGTACTCAAACTCAAACACGTGTATTAAACAAAACATGTTTAACTTGCATAGATTGAAAAATTCACGTTGAAATGTCTTGACTAGACAAACCAATAAGTTTAAGCATGATAGAAAAGCTATCAAAACAGTGAATAGGGTTTAAGTGAATGCCATCTTAGGCGTTACAAAAATATACTGAACTTTGCTTGCACTCCTTGCTGTGCCTTGTCCTTCCAAGGGTCAAACTGCTGAATGATCAGGCTGTCACATCAGACTATTCTACATTACCAGGATGAGAGTGTCATCAATAAGCTCTGGTTAGGAGTCTGGCACACCTACTAGTATATTTAAAAAGGCTATCTTTGCTAAGTAAGTGGCTCCTTTCCGTGATAGAAAAATTACCAAACGTGATAAAAAAAACAAATTCCACATGACAAAGGACATCTGCACCTAACCCACACTCTTTATGAACATCTCGCAAAGCAATCATAAAGCCTACAAGACCCTTTTCCTCTCCTTCAGTTGACCATGAACCACAAACAGACATGCAGATGGTCTGCAGATTGACTGTTTTGCCTGTGCTCTGTCAACATGCCAGCATGTTTGACCTCTTTCAGGAAAGTCCAGGGAGACTTCAACCAGGATACTTTAATGAGTCCTGATGATGTTAGTACAATTTGAGACACATGTTCCATAGAAATCCACCCAACCCTGCAGATTATTGCATAACCAGTAAAAACATGTGTAAATCCAGCCCTCCATTCCTGACTTGATTTGATATCCTTGTCTTAATAAATTCCAAGTCTTTCGAGAGAAAATGCTATTTGGTTTCTGACAAATGCATGCTAACCCTTTTTGTTGGAAAATTCACGTGAGATGATAAATAAAAAATCAAATTTCTACTGCGGCATTAAAGAAGCAATGATAACCTTTAGATAATCCTTGATCATGATAATCAATGATAATATTTTTTTTTTAAATTAGAACGAATCTAAATGATGCATACATGCATTACAAGGGAATTTTCTCACCTGATGTAGTCATTTCTACAGAGGATCATGCCACTTTTTGTGTAGCACGATGTGCCTATTTCGCCCAGCTGGGCCTGGCAGCATGAGCACTTGAGGCATCGGCTGTGCCAGTAGCTGTCCATGGTGTAAAGGAGGAACCGGTCTGCGATTTTGCCCCCGCACCCCGCACACCGCTTCCAGGAAAGAGAACCCGCGCCCACCGGTGGTGGCTGGGTGCTGCCTCCGGGATTCACCATTGTCCCTAAAAAAACACACATGCATAGAAGAGATTATTTTAACAGCTTGCCTGTTGCACATGTCACACCCAGAAGGTTTGGGATCATACTTTATCAGACGTGTAAAGCATTGGCTTGTACGCACTGAGGTTAGACCCTAAAATGGGGCATAGCACAGTCTGACGGTGCCTATATGTCAAGAGTGATAACATAAAGCTTATCAATTATCAAAATTAAAATATCATGCCTCTTGATATGCCCTTGTTGCATCGCTGTGGTCTTTGAATGCAGACTGCAAATTGTACAATGGCACAATAGCTGATCTCATTAAGGGAACAGGTCCGAGTCCTGTTCTGTTACAAAACAGCTACGAGTCATTTAGTGAACTAATCTGCCCTTGATCTCTGTCTCATCCCCAAGCCGTTGCTTCATTGGACCTCTCATGATGAATGTCTGTTAACTGATAACACCAGGGGCCAGACGAACAATTATGCAGCACCGGCTTTTGTTGAGATGTCTAAAGAACTTCTAAATAGCACAATACTTAGCCACACAATTCATCACTCTATTGCACTTTGGATAGCTCGGAGGTGGCGGTTATTACACAATGTGAACACAAAGAAATAGTGTATGAATACAGGGCTTAAAAAGACATGTCAAACAGTTGGCTTGTTGGCTCAGTGTTTAAAAACACCCCATGCTAAGTAGGCCTGTGACATCCCGACTCACCACTTAACCTAGTGCATGAATGTAATCTGCCTTGCAACTAGAAACCAATATCCAGCATTTAACAAGATCCTACCTTATGTGGCTTAATGGGACAGACAGCCATGATATACTAGAGGCCTGCTTTAATGTTGTAGGCTTCCCTGTCTTAGGCTACGCGTTATAATCTATTAATGTAATGCAGGCATTTGTTTCAGCCACAAAATTAATGTGGGCTCTTTCAAATGGAGTCCTCTCCACTGTGGTCAGGCAGGCTACATGCCTGGCTAAGCCAAATCTTTGTTGAAAGGCAGGTAGGCTAATTAGAGGAGGGAGGAGGGAGGAGGGCACAGAGAAAAGCATTCAGTAACCCCATTAGCGACGGCTCTTAGGGACAAGCTATAGCTACCTTAGTGCTGATTAAATCTAAAAGGAGATGAATCAAAAAGCCGACCTGAAAGTGACTCTCTAGATAAATAAGCTGGACCATCGTCAAGTTTCATTCAGAGAGAGGAGGTTTTTTTTTTTTTTTTTTGCAAGGGGGGGGTGGCTTTTAACTCAAATGGCCTAACTCAAGTAATTACACGGGCAGGCAATTTGGGCAATGGGATGGAGTCGTGGAAATAGAATAACATATCAGGCAGCCGAGTGGCAAAAGATCCTCTCCGCTAGCCTCTGCTTTTTAATGGAGAATAAAAGTAGGACTGAAAGCTTACTGCCAATGAGCCGCTGTAGCATCACATCGCTCTTATCGCAGGCTAAATGCATGAATAGGGATCAGGAGGGGGGGTAATGTCGCAAGAATAACACAGGCTATCAAATATCACCGCTAGCATTCTTAAAGAAAAACAGCAGCTTTATCGGATCAAGCAGGAACAACTCGGCTTGCGTCCAGTGTCAGTGTCCCTCTATAATTAGAAGGAAATATAATGAGTCAGCATGCAACATCTAGCTGGAATAACCAAGTATTACCCACCTCGTTGGTCCCTTTTGAGCGTAATGATTGTGAAGTTAATAACTTGAATATGAACAGACTAGGTATATATCGGTAGGCTATAAGAGTCCCAAAAACTACAGGTAAGCAAACACTATCGCGCCACAATCGGCCTCCAGTTCCCTGCAACAGCGACCTCAGTGAGGACTTCAGCTCGGATATTCACTGGCAATAACCGAAGTACAAGCAAATGGAGTTATCAGATAGTATTTCCACTGGATCGGTCCCGTTTTACTGTTGCTTTAGTGATCTTGTTTCGTTGGAACAAAAGGAGTCCATTGCAAGACGTAATTACAGGTCTACGCATGCTGTAATTTCCTCAAACCAAGAACTGTGTCGGCCTGTTTTGGCAAAAAAAATGCAGCAGCCAGCGACGCATAAGACTATAATTGACTGTCGTCTGGTCTGGTCTCTGGTCCCGTTAGTTGCTTGTTCTACATGTGTCGCTGACAGGAAGAAACCTCCAGTAAAAACCCCTTTTAGGTGCATGACGTAAGTCTCTCTGCAGCCAATCAACGCGCAGTTCATTTGAGCGGAATAACAAATCCAGCCAATCAGAAGGAAGTGAAATTGACTCGCACACACCGAGGTAAAGGATAGAAATGGTGATGAATGGTCAGATACGGTCCATAGAGATCTACACGAGAAACTGAAAAGAGACTCAAAATACTGACAGTGACAATTTGAAAAGGTTGCAAAGTACCAGGGAAATACGAGCCGTAAAGTAAAATCGCTATAATATTCCAGCAGTGACTAATAGCGTGCCTGTGGTAGTGAATAGTGAGTTTATTGTACCCTTATCATGCTATTTTTATCACTATAATATCCATAATATTCTTAGAGGAACTGTTGTGATATTTGTATAGCATCTTTATACAAATGTATGATGGTATTAATAATTGTTTTTCGCACTGGGTTGCAGCATTATCTGGCTCTCGTGGTTCCGTTTTGAATGGCCTCGTGAAAGACGATCAGGCGGAACATTATTTCTTATACATTCCGAAAATTCAAAAATTGACATTATTCCAAGCCACTTGAACATTTCCTATATCGCAGCACATTCTTCTCGCATCTAGTATGAGTTTAATTAGCTGACATCCAGTAGCTTCTTAGTTTGCCCGGGGTTACTCCAACCTCGGGGAAATATTTAATAGCTGCGTAGTGGCGCCATCGTCTGTCACTGAGAATAATCGCAAGGAGGCCTGCTGTCGTTTACAACCTCATTACGCTTTAGGTCATTGGTTTCAACAGCTATTAAGGCTAATCGGCAACACCTTGATTTGGCTGAGATCCTTTAATTCATTTAATCCTATGGTTTAAGTCTTCCACCATAATGTAAAGTATAAAAGATAAGATAAATGGGAAGCAGTTTACCTGACTTTTTGATTACAACATTTTTGATAAAAAAAAAAATTTGTTGAAATGTTTTTTTAATATGATGGTGAGTGGCATTTAAGAAAAAAAAACATCTTGTAGTAGGGGCTCCTGCTTCTTTTCCACTACTGGGCTTTAAAATGCTTTCATAAATATACAAGTTTCCAAAGCACATAAAGACCTGGAGCTTCTATGCTGCAGTGGAGCACCTTGTTAAAATCTGTCATGAAAACAAGTCAAGTGACGTCATCAATTAGATTTGGAAAGTAGAAGACTTGCCATTGGAGAAAAGTTGACTTATAGGAAAGTTATTTGAGATTCAGCGGCTAGAGTGGTTTTACATGACAAAACAGCTTTATTATGAGCTGCCCCTAGCTTCATTAGAAAGACATCAGATGTATAAAGATGATCTTATTCTTGACTTTAATTGTTTAATTATTCCTGCAGCTCCAAAGAGATTGTGCTGTATCAAGATGATTTCCCTTTGGCAAAGCCAATACTACTCCACCTTGGTTTGAGCTACATTCTCTTGACATTCTCATCAAGCCTCTCACTCACTAGAACAAAAACCACAGAAGATGGCAAAGAATGTCTTTTCCACCAAGGAATGATTAATTGATATAAATGATTAAAACAGAGGGAAATTATGAAATGAATTTGAAAAGGGGCCTCACAGGAAAAGCTTTGTTTGTTCCAGGCCTATTTTAATGAGCTTTTCATAACTGGGCAAGAGAAATTACTCTGCTTGTTCTTTTTCTGGAGCTCTTTTGCAAAATAATTATGGCTAGTTGAAGGAGGAGGAGGAGGTGGAGGGGTCAGAGAGCTATGGGGGGTTGGTCGGGGGGTATTAGAAATTGATCTTCCCTTTCTCCACTGAGATCTTTCAATCTTGTGGCAGTTTCCAAGCAGCCACATTATGTAGCAGACCAGATGAAAACAGTGGCACAACAATATGGCGCAACACTATTTCAATGTTTAAACAGGGACAAGAGAGAGTCAGATGTGGCTCATACTGTTGGTACTCCCCACAGGGGTTATCTCCAAGAAGAAAAGGAGACCACAGCACTTCATAATGAAGTTGCTTGTCCTGTGGGAAACCAAAGTAAGAGTTTCTAAGAGGCACATTCAACATGATGGTTAACTTCAGATTGGAATTCACTCTTCACTATATTCTATTAACATGGCATTGTATCACAGAGAGGCCTGTTGTTATCAATGAGTTTATACACCACAGGCAATCTTTGTGATTTAAAACAAAAAACATGCATATCACCATAGCATTCTTTTGAACTCATTTTCTGAGATCAGTTTGCTGCAGTACTTTGGATTGTTTACAGTGGCAAAGTGTGGCTTTGTGTGTGTGTGTGTGTGTGTGTACGGGTGCGTGCGTGTGCATGTGTGTGTGATATCACATCACACGGATTTGTGCACGTGTGTGTGTGTGTGTGTGCTGTCTTTTAGAGAGAATGATATTCGGTTAGCTGAGCCAACTGATGAGGGAAGATTAGACTCCAGATTATCTGCAGATAGAGAGGACCCACTCCATGCCTGCACCGAGGATGGCAGGCTACACAGAGAGATCTCCAAATGAGATCTTCTAAATGAGAAGCTGGCTACTTACCTAAAAACACATTAAATCATGCTAGGACATTTGGACAAAGGCAATATGACAGACATTTTCTAATTCATTAAATGCATTACAAAGTTAACAAATGTTTTCATATGAAGCTCTAGTGGCAAATTTAACTGGAGCAGCAATTCACACCATGCATTTGTGTGATGAACACAGTTTAAGACCACAATCTATACATTGCAAATCAATACAAACCAAATCATGGATATGGTAGAATACACTCATGCAATTTGCAATTGAAAGGGAATGGAAATAAACACAATCAGAATGACTTTGAATTTCTGCAATCAAACTCTTCAAACTGAGCTCATGACTGTTTTGCTTTGTCTAACAGTATGCTCTGTGGACTCCTTTCACATTCCCATGTAGTTTCAGCTTGACTGCTGTTTGGGTCATGACACAATGAAATGGTAAGAAGCACATTTCAGGATGGATTGGCAGTTTCACTCGATTTCCCCTTTCAAAATATGTCTGACTTCATTTATACGTTGCTATTGATCTTGGTTGCTAATCTTTTTGTGATTAAAAAGCAAATAAGTGAGCTTAAGTAAATAGAAATCAACTCCTCATAAATAGCACCCTATCTTTCAATGGATTTCTTCAAAGCCTCTGCAAATAGTTGTTTCTCTCCACAACAGGATCAATACTATGGTCTGAAGATCAAAAGATACAAAGAGAAAATTGAAACAAATATTATACTTACAGGGACATTAAGTAATCCATGACTTTTATCAACCTCTATTGGAGACCAAGGAATTGCGACAATATAGACGGGCTGCTGACGCAGCTTACGGTGGCCTGGAATTGACTCATATAATAAAGTCCCATTTTCACAATAGAGATGAGTAAGCTTAGTCATTACAGATCCAACAAAAACGTCTAGTGAAGAGGTAATATATCATGATGCAAAATATGTAAAAAAAAATACAATATGGCCTTTGGCTTGAGAACGAACGGACGCTGCCCACTCACTCGCAGCACCATCCTCCATCACTGAGCTGTTGGAAATGCTAGTAGGTGGAGGGGGTTAGGGTTAGGGTTTTGCTCCAAAACAGAGTTTTAAAAGCCAGTAATCGTTGAATAATTGGTTTTGATCAATAAAAAAAAACACAGAACCCTGTTGTAGAAAACAGCTTGGATCAGCTTGGATTCTGAGCTGGTCACGCTGGCTGTGAGCTGGTTAGAGCTGGTCGACTAACTTGATCAAACTGATTACTAAAGCGAGTCTGTTGCAAGGCTGCAGCTAATACAGTAAGTCAAGACCAATGTGGCCTTTAGGCATTCAGAAGAGAATAGTAGAGTAACAGAACAGTAGATATGATATTGGGTGAACCAGTTACCAGCTTTTGGTTCAACAATCTACCAGCTTAGTACCATCTACCAGCTTAACCAGGCTCCAAGGTTCTCAACTGGTCAAGCAGCTACCAGCTTGACCTGGATCCAAAACATACCTCAAGCTGGTCAAGCCGGTCACCAGCTTGAGTTGGTAGCTGTTTCTTTCCAGCAGGGCATCAAAATGTATGTGAAAGGCATGATATTAGATCATTTTCATCTACATATTATTGCCAACATGTCTCATGACATTTTGGGGTTGATTTTTCGAGTGTCCATTAGCCCTAGTAGACTGTACTGGAGAGCTCTAAAGTGAAGTAACTGACAAGATTTTGGTCAGAATTGATCGGCATGATGGAAAAAAGATGGGAAAATATGGTCCAGGTCAAAAATGTTTAAAGGTCAGTACCACCTGACATATTCTTCCTGGTCATGCTTACCTTGAAAGGCTGCAATCCCTCAGACAGTATTAGCACCTTTTTCTATTATTGAGATATTTGGTAGCATTTTGGGCTGATTTGTCTCTACCATTATATTTAAAAATGTACCTTGGAACATCTTGATTCCTAAGTGTTCCTCATTTGATTAAAATGCCATGCTAAACTATAAGGTGCCTTTTTTTTTGCTTCCCTGTACCCTAATCCAATGTCTGTACAGGATTCTTTGCCTCAGAAGATGGAGAAATTTTCAGAAAAGCTTTATAATGAAACCTTCTAGATTACCATGACATTTTCATAAAAATGTGATGGATTTTGTGGGTTTTTGAGGTGTAAGGATATACATTTTCAGACATGCTGGAAGCCTATGACAGTAATGAATCAGCATAAGGCCAACAAACATCTCAATGATGGAAAGATGCGGTAACTAAATGACAAAGGATCCAAAACAGCCATTCCTTTAAGTGCTTGAGTTGCTAATCATTGGATAATTACTTTTACACGCTATTTTACACGCATACAAACACAAATAGAAAACCATGCACTGCCTCTAAAACAGAATTGCTTTAATGAAATGTCGTGAAACCTTTAATGAGTCTGAATGTCTTGTGATAAATTTCATAATTATTCAACCCGACGCAACTGGGGTGGGAATTCATCAGTCAAATCAAATGAGTTGGTATCCATTAGGGTACAGTGTCTTGTAGGGACATTCACTTTATTAGCCCTTACACCCATTGCCATAATTGGGAGCATATTTCATTTGCCTCTAACCCCACTTTACTGAATGACTGCTCTTTCCTTTTTATTTACTGTGGCATGCTCTGCACCACACACACAGCCCATACAATGCCTGTCATACAGTGGCGTCTGAAAGATGATGTTGCTTGTTTTAACAGTATTCTTTATTTCACTGGTGAAGTTATTGTAGAGCACGTTTCTCAAACATTGCCTCTTGGTAATTTGTTTTATTTCAATGGGATCCCAAGATCCTGATCAAAATACAGCTGGTCTACTTACCGTTTCACATTTAGAACTTCAAATGGAAAAAATGGTAAGAACCAGTGACATCTTTTTCCCTTGGATGCAGATTAAACAACCCAATAATGAAAGGGAGTATTGTCTGTTTGTGAGGAGGCCATGCTCTGAGCATGCAGCTCCTTGTTGATCAGTGGCACACGGCAGAGGGGATAATTTCTTTAAGATGACTGATGATGGGTTCCACTCACAGATGCCTCTCTTGTTTGTCTTGGGATTCCCTCGGGGTTTGCCTTACCATGCTCCTCTCCCTCTTGCTCTGACAACCTGCAGACATCTCAGATGAGCTGCATTCTTCCCACAGAGACACCAAGTCTAAGACATGAAAGAATGAACAGGAAAGCTTCTCTGTTCAGTGTCCCTCCCCTTTTGAGACCATGAGAAACCCGTTCAGGATTTATGAAGCCTTATTGATCACTGACCAATGCTCCTTTTAGGCTCCTTTTAAGTCCAGATGCTGTACAGTCCCAGGGCGCCTAGCTAGGTGATCAGCATCAACTGTTGCTGTAGTTTAAGATACAGTCCTGAATAACCAGGAAAATCACATCATTCACCCAATGTATTATCAAGAAGAATAGATCCCCTCTACTCTGTTGCTAGACTCCAGAAGGTTAGCTGTCTTTCAGTATCATAACACAGTGACTGTTTCATTAGCATTGGTCAAACTTAATCAATTCCACAGCTGTTACCCAAAATTGCTTTGCTAAAATATTCTAGCTAAAATATTCACCAGTAAAAAATATTTTTTGTGACACATAGATTAGCTGCTGCAGTTGCAAATTAGTGAAAGTGGGTGAGCAAGCATCACTCAGTACAAGGTGAGAGAGCACCATATGGTGTTACCTCAGAGCAGACTATGGAGGGAAAACTCTGTCAGGCACTGACTAGCAGTGGGGCGATTCTCTAACCCATAAAATGCAGCATTTCAATCGGCGATCTGATCAGTGATCAGCCAATCAGACTGTTTAACTAGTTAGTCAAAGTTGACTAGTCTCAACATTGGCGCTGCCATCTGAAAGCTGGGAGGAGGCGGGTCAAGCGCATAAAAGGGGGAGTCTGCAGTCGGAGGAGACAGATCAGATGGTCTTCTCTTGTTGAATACAAGGAAGGATAGTGGGAGTTTGGGGTTTAGGCCAAGGTTGTGGGAAAATTCATAACTATATATCACTTACTTTTATTTGAATTAGATATGACCCAATAAACCAAAGAAATCACTAAACCAAAGCACTGCTGGTCTATTTGATAGTGCTCTGGTGTAAAGGGCTTAAGTGTCTGCTCTTCAACTAACTTCAGTTTGGTACCTGATGACCACCTACTATGCTGAGGTGGAGTTTAAAATACTAATGCAAGTTCATGGGCTTTTCTAACATCGCTCTCAAATGAAAGTCAAAGCAGCTTGCGGCAGCTTTCTTGAGTTGTTGAAAGAAATGGTTTCAGTCTCTATTGACATGCATAAGCGTTCCTAACCAATCCTAACAGCAAGCTGCTGCCAGTTTGTCAAAAGCTGTTTTGGACATCCTGAGAGAAATCTTGGTTTGTGGACGATGAGATTTGATTGTTACAACCCTTAACCTACTGGCACTGTTCTCTTTTTCTCTGTTCTTCGTGAGTTGCAACTAATGACATGCACATACACCACAAAAAGGAATTATAGCCACTCAGAATGACTGAAAATAAAAAAAACTAAACACCCATCTTTTAGTTTAATCATAATCTTCAATAAAAGGAGACATATTATTCACCAAGTGTTATTAATGGCTTTGGGCACTTTGAGAGGCAGTGAGTTAGGACAAAGGTTCAGATCATTCTTCCACTCTCGTGGATGTTTTTTTAAAAGATAAATACAACGTTGGATGAGTCACATGCTTAAAGCTGAAGGGGAAATTCAGTTTCATAATGGCAACTACAGCATTTTTGGAGATATCAGGAGGCACCAAACTTTTTTTGTGTGCCTACTGCATAGCTGTGCAGAAGGCACTTCAGTGAGGTATTCTTGCTGTAGTGACTTAATCTCATTCTACCCACACCATGGCCATGTTTGTCCAAAACAATGGCCTTTAAGTCATGGAAGTGTCTGGTTGGAGCTGACCTGATTGGAAAGTAATAAAAATCTAACTTGAGAAAAGGAAAGAAATAAGCTGCATTCAAACACACACACACACACACACACCCCCATGCGTGTGCACACACACACATACACACGTGCACACACACACACACACATAGAAAATAGCACCCTTATCATCCCTGTTTCATTTAGAGTTGATTGCTGTCGGATTATAATGCAATCACCACACTGTGTGAGCCGTAACTATGGGAACTGGTTTTAACTGTTTATCTTGCCAGAGATCTTAATTTAAGTTTGAACACTCTGGATCACTTAGATGTGAGAGACATGGCAAATTGACAAAAAGGGGACAGAAAAGAGAGGGGAGGGAATGGGAACCGTGGAAGAAAATGGAGAAACAGACGCTTTCTTGTTCTTTCTGTTGTATTTCATATGCAATTTAATTTGTCTTTCAGAGAGAAAATCAATTTATGATGACAATCCGCAGGGTAATAATGAAAGCAGCAGAGTTCCTTTGCCATGGGAAAGTTGCTGCTGGAGAATGCCACTAATCTTGGCAAAATGAATCATTCACACTTTATTTGGACATCTGTGTTAACCCCCCCACCACCCTCACCCTTCCAACTTTCATTCATTTGTGACAGTTTTATTATGGCTGGAGGCTCAGGAGCCAAAAGGAATGCTGGATGGAGATGGTCCAGAATCTTGTTTATAATGGTGTTTCCTTCATACTGTACGTATGACTGTCACTATTCTTGGGACAGACTCAACTAACATACTATTAATACTACAACTAATACACTGGATAAGGCGAACAGAAATCTTATCCTTCCATTCTTCTGTGTTGTCCTAGGCTACATTATCCCTTCCACTATAATGCAATCTATTCAACAAAGATGTTTGACTTTGAGGTGCGAGCGAGGCCGGATTAAGGGCCCTGGGGCTATGACTTTATGTAAGCCTCCTACCCTGCCACAGTCCCCTTAACTAACCCCATCCTAAATACAGGAAATTGCACATACTGTCACAGTATTCACGATGCAGTATGGGACGCACAGCAAGCAGTTTAGTCACCTTTTTGGTATAGCAAGATTTCCTACAAAATGATACTATCATCTCATGACTCAGATGTTTCACTCACTCATTTGTGAGACTAAGGTCCAACAGGAATGAATGCGTGGCTGTCATCTGATCTCTCAAGGCGAGGATGCAGGTAGGTTCATTGGAAAGAGGAGTCACATATTTTAACCATTTCCTTGTAGCCCATAGAAAAGAACCCTTACATACTGTCATGAGTAAGCTTTAGTCATTTCTCGTATTGCAAGCATTACCTGTTATCGGTGTTAACCTTAGTTGTTACTGATACTACAAAATAATTCATCGTGTAATTGAGACTTATATTAGCCACACTGATAAGAATATAAGATTTAGTCCTGATTTTGTGAGCATTGATTGTTAATATAATCCTTACTCATTATTGTTATTGTAATCATTAATCGTCTGGTGGTAGTATTGGTTGATGCGTCTTCGGATTACTTAGATTTGTTTAGTTTTACTTGAATAATAACGGAGCAAGTTATGAGTGAAACAATTTAACTATGTAGAATATGCCAGACCCACTGGAATTCATATGGTTCTCCAGCCTGCTATTAGGTTGGGTCCCAATCCTGTGCATGAAATTGGTGAAAATTCTGTTATCAACAAGACAACCTTTTTCTCTTTTTTGATGAAAATAAACATTTGAAATCTCCATGTGGGAAATAAGACAGGCTAAAGTAATTCAACTTTAAAACGTATGTTATTCTGAAGATAGTGATATTACATTAACTTTCACTTGCCCTTGCCATATTCTCTTACTTGTGTTTACTGTATTTTACCAGACCACAAATTAATTGAATAGAAAGCTGACGTGTGAAATGGAAGCTGCAGGGTCAGCGATCAATGGGAAGTTAATTAATGAAGAGTATGCAATGTGAAGTATGGATTTCCAAATGCCTATGATTGTGTTCCAATCATTGAAATGTCAGCAGCATTACATCTGGAAAAAATATTTCAACTTACCTTTAAATTACCCCCAGTTTCCAATCTATTAAGGGAAAATATTTGGTTTTGCCCATAGCCAATAACTTACACAGCAAGTTACTTTTTTGTCTGAATCCTGAGCTGACCTGGCATAAGTCCTGTGAGTGTAAGGAATGAAAGAATGAATGAATGAATACATTTAAAAGCATGAACACCAACAAATGACATTGATTTTTAAGTCTCCATAGCCATCATTCGACTGTGACCCAGTTAGTAGGGTTACAGTCGTTGATGTTCAATAATATTATTACTTTCCTCAGTGTCAAGCGTCACAAATTACTATTTCAATTTATGTAATCATATTGCAGTTACCAATCAGATAAATAAAGTGTTGCATTACTTTTGTTATCATCCATTCATATCACATCTAAGTTTAATAATTTAAGTTTAATAAACCATCCTGGATTTATTTTCGCCATAACTAACGGACTCGTCTCACGCCACACATTGCACTAGCTAGCTAGCTTGGATCAAAGACATATGTTTACATTCAGTGGCTGGAAGTATTCCCATTACTTTTGTCAAGAAGAAGGTAAGTAGTGAAATGAAAACGTGAAATGAAAAGTGAAATGAGTAAAGTGGACTATATTACATTTTGTGAGTAACGAGCCCAACACTGCTGATGTTTGTCATGTTATGTCTTGACTCAGTTGTTAAGAAAGTTTGTTTAAGACAGAGCAATACAAAGACTGAACTTAATGAGCACTATCATGTCATTGACTTATTTTTGATACAAAGTAATCCTTACTGAAAGACCACGTTGCAAATGATGGATGACTGAATTTTTTAAGTCCAATTGATCTTGGGAAGAAACACATTATAGCTTGAGGTATTTTTTGTGTAGTTATGATATCCTACTGAGTTAAACCATAGGACTTAACAATTAGCCTTCATATGAAAAGAGGTAGGAATGGCTAACAGATTATTTAGTGATGGACTATAATTCATTGTTGAATACAGAATAAATTGTTCAAGCTCAAAAGTTTGCCTGAAAAAAAGTTGCTGTGAAAGAGAACAAGGCCAAAAAATTAAGTTCTGATTACAATTATGGGACGTGACACTTAGCTGATTTCAAATCAGTGAGGCCAAATTTCACAAAGCCTGTCACTGGTGGTAGCAAGCTTGCCAGATCCCTCCCCAATCAAAAGTTTGCTCTATATAATTTTACGCAATCAGATTTCTCCACAGTCATCCAGTGCAATCAGGTAATCAGAGGGGAGCATTAACAAGACAAATGGGGTTTAAAAAGTGGGTGCACTCTGTTTGCAGGAACTTCCTATGGAGAAGCCCCCTCCCCTCCTTGATTACTTCTATCACCCTCATACAGCGCAACATCCCCACTGAAAAGCTTTCTCATACAGTACATGCAATATGTGCAGTGGGGTGAATGTGATTAACTTTACCTGTGAAATTTGGCAGGTAAATTGTTACTCTTAAGGCTATCTGTGTCAAGTGATTAACAGTTCACAACTCACAGCTGAATGAGTCATATTGTAACGGCCTCTTTTGCACCTTTCTTTAAAATCTATTCTATCTATTCTTGTATTCCGATTGCACAGTCAGGACTATTTATTCAAGCATCCATTTTTACTTACTTAGTTGTTGCATGCATGTGGATTGATTTGTGCTGTCTGTCTTCAGTTCACCTTTTACTTCCTTTTATACAAATA
>OOFE01023067.1:8413-29080 GCA_900323365.1 Monocentris japonica | reverse complement strand
TTATCTGGATACAATCTGGATGCCCAAGACACATGTTAATGCAAGGTTTAAAACAAATCTAGTCGATTTTGATCAGTAAAAGATAAAGATAAAAAATGTGCAGATTATTTAGTAAACAAAAATTATAGTCAGAGGCAAGAGTGACATAAAATGCCCTTGACAACAAGAATCTCATTTATTACCTCATTTATTACCTCAAGTCTATATCAAATATATTTGTCTATACATTCTATGGTTTGGATCGATTAAGTCATGTCAAGTCAAGTTTATTTGTATAGCCCTTAATCAGTTACAGTCTTAAAGGGCTTCACAACGCCCACATTATGAAAATTATAAATGACACCCACACAACACCCCCCAGCCTTGGACCCTAGCAGAGGACAAGGAAAAGCTCCCATGAAACCTTTGAGGAAAAAAGAATGGAATAATCCTTGGGAGGGGCGACTCAGAGAGGAATCCCCCTACCAGGACGGTCAGGCGTGCAAGGGTGCCGAGGGTGGGCAAGCAAAATGGAACTTTTTTGGAGCAAAGTATACAGAATAAACACAATAAGGACATTGATAGGAGGCATACCCATACCGCAGACAGACTCACATGACCAGCATAAGTGAAGCATATAGACCAGGAGAACAGGACATGTAAGCTAACTGCCCATCGGCAGGAATCTGAGCTAGTGCAAGCTAACTGGTCTAACCTTACTCTAAGAGACACTCTCTGATTGTGCAAAGCTACAGTATGTTTGGCCAAATGCCAAATAAATAGTTTTTATCTTGATTTAAAAATATCAGGCTCTCTGATTGCAGCAGGCAGACTATTTCAGAGATAGGGAGCACAGTGAAAAAAGGTTTTATTAACTGCAGTTTTCTTTTTGACTGCTGGGATAGATAGGTAGCCAACGCCCAATGATCTGTAATATTTTATATGTTAGTAGAAGCACCTTGAAGTCCAATCTGGCAAGAATTGGAGCCAGTGTACTGAGGACGGGATAGGGTTATGTGGTCAAATTGTGTGGCTCTAAATTTAGAAATTGGGAGCAGTTAGGTATAACAGGTAAAAAAAGTTTAGTATCGTCAGCGTAGCAATCAAAATTTGTGGAATTTTATGGAAGATGCAGTGCATTCTATTGAGTATATTGGACCTAAACCATGAAAGCACCGCTCCTTGGATATCAATGTAGATTTTGAGATGATTTAGGAGTATGTTATGGTCAATTGTATTAAAAGCTGCACTCAGGTCGAGTAACAATAATACTGAGGAGGAGTCCAGACAAGAATTATATAAGTTGGCTAGCTAAAACCCTGAATATTTTGGGAAGAAACGGCAAGTTTGAGATCAGTGTGTAATTCTGAAGGACCTCAGGATCATGGTTTGTTTTAAAAGCCAAGGGCACAGTGCCAGTAGAGAGAGTTAAATTGATAATGTTAAGAATTGAGGGTCTTAAGATTGGGAAAAATTCTTTGAAAAGTTTTGAAGGTGAGGATCGAGCATGATTACATGTCAGAACTAATTTGGAGAGAATGCCTTGGGAGACTAAATCAAACTGTGAAGTATGCAAGTATCTTGAGAAACACCAGGAACTATTCAAGGGCTGGACAGCAGTGTGAGTGAACACGGCGGAAGCGTTGGTGAATCATCGTGACTATGTACAGTACTGACTTATTCAGTCATGTTTTGTAGCATATTGTTCATAAAACACATTTATCCCAGCACATTACAGGAATTTCTGTAAACTCCAAAATGAAGTTCTCTTTTGTAAACTATAATGATACATTTCTGGGTAATCTAAGCTATTGACCTCTTCAGACACTCACCCAATCCTTAGAGTAGATTTTCTTGGCTCTGAAATAATTAGGGAAGACGACGTGAGAATGACAAAAGACAACAGGAAAATGAAATAGGCCCTCTATCTGGCCCTTAGGGTCTTTGCTGCAATTCTAATTAAGCCCATCCAGAAACTGAGGAGCTGGATTGAGGCAGTTTCTCATCAGGGTCCCTCCATGAGCCTCTTTTGTCAGGAACACACAGCCAATTACAAAGCTCAACAATAGAATGGGGAAGTCATATACCCTCCACAAAGACAAGAGACTATGGAGAGTTCAAAATATCTATAAGCATGGAGTGACTTTGCAAAATCACTCTCCCCTCATGGGAACTGAAATCAAATATGCATTCTTTTTGTTTTTGAGTGGCCCAATTTGGTGGACATGGTACTTTAAAAACAAGCTTGTGGTTTCAATTTCCTGTTGAATATGTCAAAGTCATACTATTCATGTGCATTATGTCTCCAAGTGAACACTACAGATCCAATAGTAAATTGTTTTCCAAAGCATAAGAGTGTTCCTCTAATTAAAAATAAATATATTTCAGTGTAATATTAATCTGAACAGACCCCCACTCTATTTCAACACGAGTCAAAGATAACCTCAATTGTTTATCTTTGCATATTGGTCTTGGCAAATAATATGTGAATGCTTCTCTAATCTTCAAGCTTGCCAGACCTTAGATTATGGAGCTATCTTTCATTTTATTCATTGTGCACAGAGGGTAATTACCCAGAGATAAGTGTTCCCTCTCCCAGACTCAGTCAGAGCATTCTGAAAGCAATCTCCTCAGACACGGGCCCTGTCCCAGGCTATTTGGGCGACATAGAGTGGGAAGTGGGCAGTGGAGGACATTGGCTGAGCTTTGTGGTTCCCTGCGTTTGGATGAGGCCTCCTGACAGTCACGGCCAGGTGGCCCAATCTTTCAATCAGACACCCTATTTACCATTGCAAAGCTCTACTGCCCTGCCTCATTTATGGCCACTTAGGTTGCTTGTGATGAAAAGCAGATACAGTGTACATTCACCCTTCCATCACTTCTTTCCTCGGATGGAGGGGAAACATCCTCCTGGGGCCTTGAACCAGTATTTGTTTATTTGTCACATCAAAAATGAAGGCAACATTGAGATTTTTAAGCAGATGAGGCAAAGACATCAACGTGCAATTATCTACTGACAAGGAATATTTGATTTACTGGATAATGATAGGGCCAGATTCATGCTTCCATGCATGTTTCCATGACTCTCTTCAACTATTCATACTCTGTCTCTTTGTGTTGTGGATTTGCAAGGGGTATACAAGATTTGTGAGTTGGGAAATCACAGGATTGTCCAGTCAAATGGGTGCAGTGCAAGAAAAGAATGACCCTTCCTCCACACAGCTGAACGGACAGGCTTATGTAGATTTGAATGGGAGATGTGAAGTGGCCAAAAACCAAAAACAATGACTGATTTAGTTGGAGGAAGGAAAAGAACTTTAAAGATGTTTGAGTGCCATCCTCCACAAAATGGCAAATCAAACTGCCCCAAAAAGTAGCTGACATTCATCACTTATGAATGCATTTGCAGGAATCACTTAGTTTGACTTCCCCTTAACTGTCAAAGCTAATAGGGCCTACACTGTGGTCAGGAATGCTTCATTCTGAATTCTGGATATTTCAAATGCAGCCCTGCGTGTAATTGTTTACCATTTCTGGTTCTTTTTCTCTAAAGCTTAGGTGCCCCTCCCATAATTGCGTAACGGACATAAGGAGACCTTATGTCTATCAGGATAATAGACTTGTGAAAGGACTTCTAGTATGAGAGTAGTAATGGAGTTTATTGAGGGAACAGTTTTGATTGCAGAAAATGGAGATCTTACAGCCACATGCTCACACACCAACTAGAGCCATCCCATAGATTCCAAGCATAGTCTTCAGAGTATGCCACCACGCACTGTACTGTACTGTTATAGCCTTGTATGTGACAACCTTGATTCACAACCTTGTATGTGAATCTTGAATCTTGATTCTAACTATCTGAAGGAGGACAATATTAGCCCTGTTTGGATTCAAATAATGTACAATTTATGACCAAAAAGAGCAGAGCTGATGGTAGCTGCCGTTTTCATGTCATAGTAAGAATAGAAGAAACAGAAGATGAAAACTTATATGCAGTTTATATAATTATATATGTATAACTTTATATGCAGAAGTGCACACCAGAGAGAACCAGTGAACATGTCCAGTTCTGATCACACAGCTTAGGCTTATTTTAGGCCATTTTACTGTTTTCTAGCTGGAATTACAACATGTAAAAGACCTGATAAAATGTTCCTAGGGTGTCTCAGCAAAACGTAACCACTGTCGTAACCATTAACCAAGGCCACCCTGATCATGAGAATTTGACCAGACATATTGCGGGCATCAGTGAGTCTCTGGCTAAATAAATAAAACATGGGAGGCCTACTGCAAGACAGCATGCAAAAGGATTACAATTCAAAATATGCCTCTGTGATAAGAGCCACTCATAATACTGTATAACTAGAAGCTCCTTCACTCCCACACACAACCCCCCAAGTGGCTGACCTGGACTGGATTTGTCTCTCCAGGTTGCCCCTATAAAGGACGTCCTTGAGCACCTCTTCAATTGAAAAGAAGTGAAAACTAGCTTAGCACTATTTACATGCTTGCCAGCAGTGAGTGACTTGGCAGAAGGTGTAACGAGTCTAAGCTTTTTCCTATAACAATCATGGATACAGGCAACACCTCTTATCTTTTAGCAACACCACCTATCGAGAAGACGAGGGGTTTGGGGTAGAAAAATGTTACAATTTGTACAATTTGTCATTTGTTTACAGTCTTGGATAACAGCATGACTACAGAGTGATGAGACTGATAGTTTGGGCATGGAGAACGACAGCATGTAATGGTGATGTCATAATTGTCATAATGCAATTGAAATATAATGGTTATTGTAAATCAGTAGCTTGTGATTGTTACATAGGGGTACATAGCCTGTTTTAATTACAGTTGTGCTACTTTATTAATGTTTTACTTGTTGTTTGTATTATTTCCCTAAAGATGCAATGTATTATTTTTATGTATCAAATATTTGTCTTGGTGATGAGTTATTCATCATATGCACTGATTGTGAATTGTTTGTGTGGTGGTAGTCCATTAAGCATTTGTGTAAACAAATTAGCATGTGTCACTTGCCATATCTATTTGATTTTACTTGATTGCGTTGATTTATTTAGTAGAATCAGGCCTTTGATGTGGTACATTCTTTAATCCAGTTTACTTTAGAGTTATTGAGGCATCGCCTGCTGTGATTGTGATGCAAGCCGTTGTTGTTTGTAGGAAGGATATTGAGAGCTACTGGGCTATAATGTTGTCAGTATGGCTTTATAAAGGATTTGTATCACTCAACACTTAAAGCTCCCCAACACCATGTCTCAGTAAAGGGGATATATTAATTATGTGTGCATGTTTTATTTCTATTTGGAATATGTGTTTGTATATGTGTACACAGCTCAATTGGATGCATTATATCATGTGCACACAACAGCATGTTGTTAATACTTCATTACCACATTTTTTTTGCCAACAAGGTGGCCACTCCATTCTGGCATAAAAAACAGTAGTAGTTGTCTGTAAGTGTGACCTTAAAGGAGTTAAAATCTGGAAATGCCCTTTAGACTGGTCATTTGATTTCCCCTTGGCTTTTGCCTCAGATGATCCCACTGAAAACGTTTGCTGTGTCTGACAGGGACACTTGGGCACCCAGAGCAAACAAGGGAAGGAAAACTGTCCCTACAGTTGTTGCTGTTTTACCTCTCTTTATCAAGGGAACAGTTTTGCTAAGCATGCATGTTCTCTTCAGAACCGCTCTGCTGTATACTCACACAGTTACAGTACATCCATTAACACCTGGGAGTTGCTGTCTACTTTTGGCCACTGAGCAGCATCACTGGAGCAATTGAGGGTAAAATGATAGTCGTTGTTGGAGGGGAGAACATTACTCATTCTCTTTCCCCATCCACATTTGGGGATTCAAATGGATGGCCTTCCAGGTGCAAACCTGCTTTTCTAACCTTTAGGCTACCCCTGCCCTGGTAGTAGTGATTGTCTGCAAATGCTATATATACATCAAGGTGATGATATACTTAGAACTGATGGGTTTTTAAAAATGTTGGTAGATGAGGGCAATAAAGGGAATTTATAAGCGTGTATATCGTGTTTTCTAATGCCTTTCTAATGCCCGGTGTGTGCTGTAAAATGTAAGTTGTTTTAATCATGAGCTGTCCAATGTTTTTCCTGAATAGTACAAATGTTTCTTTTGATTGGTCTGAAGTTGCTCTGAAGTGTCATGTGAATCATCCTTGTTAGCCATGAGTCAAAATAAAGTAAAAGGTTCACTGTATTGTAGGTGCAGTATATATTATATACGTAAAGTATAATTTCTAGTACTATACATGAAGATTTATGAAATACTGTTTTGCTAAGCATAGTTTTACATTAGGACTGTGTTATTTCAGTCCTGCTGTGCCATCAGTTATCCCTCTTGCCAAAAAATGCACTCCTTCTCTCAGACAAGAGAGTAACAGCACCAAACCATTTCCTGGTGTCACATGTTTCAACTCTGTGAGGCTGAAACAATTCTTTCTTTCATCATAATGAAATATGAGATGCCAGATAATCTCATAAATATGTGTTGTATTTCTTTTTCTGCACTCATGCCGGCTGGAGAAAGAGGCAGCCTTTGTTTTGGCTTCCTGGCTCACAGGAAGTGATTGCAGTGGGACAGTGAGGGACACTCATCTCTTGGAAAGGGGAATGCTGGAAGACGTATCCCTTTTTGATCACAGCTTGCTGACGGATTGCCCGGAGAAAGGCAAATGGGGATCATACCAGGGCCTGATGACAAGAGGCCAATTTTGATGTCCCTTTTCTCTCATTGCGGCGCTTCTCTTTCAAGCCAAAATCTGGTTGAGCAGCCTGGGAAAATGGTCTTTTACCCACCTTCCTAGCCACAGAGTTGATAGGAGACCTATAATTTGGATGGGGTTGAGACCAAATAAGCTGCTTCTTAAAACATAAAGGCTGCATGTACCATTTGTGTCTTGATTCCAGTTGCAATGAAAAGGCTCCTGATTGCTTTTGAGTTATATTTTTCTTGTTACACAAGATAAGGCTATCATCAAGATGAGAGCAGAGTGCATTGGTTGTGGTCATTTTGTAAATATTCTTGTTTGTCTCTATCAGTGGCTTTGATTAATGCTCTATTTGTTCACAATTGGAGAGGACAAAGCAGTGGGCACAGAGAAAGAGAGAATCCTGATGCTGATCCTGATACGATTCTAAAAAAGTGGACAGGGTGAGACTACAACTTGCGCTCTAAAATAAAAGCTGTCTACAAGCATAACAAGGGCGCTGGGTCTTTCATCCCAGATTGTTTAATTCAAAAATGTTGATCCATGTGAGAAACATTATATCTGAGCATCATCAAGCTCCATATTCAATGTAACTATAACCTCAAAGGCCACATGTTCTAGCAGTGTTTATAATGCATTAGTGGAACAAACTCTACACTGTACTCTCTTTACAAATCCCACCTGGCCATGTATTAGTTACAGATGTGGCTCTCTAATTCATAATGAACTAATAATGGTTTTGTTAGTGCAAGATTGTTTTTCCTTCCCTCCCTCGCACACATAGTTTGAACTAATCTGTATTGGAGGTGTGGCAGTTGTGCCCCGAATGAAGCATAGACTTTGGAATGTTTCATCGCAAGACAGCAGGCTTTTTTTAAAATGTGAAATGCACTTATATGATTCACGCATGAATGGATCTATATCATTAAATAACAGTGATTTATCTTTGGGGAGTTAGCGTACTGTATCTGCCAAGACTGGAATGAAAAAAAATCCAAGCAGTCTTTTGCAGCTCATTTCTGTTTACATGTGCATAGAGAGTTCTAAGTATAACCATGAAAAAAGGCTCTACATTGGCACAACATCGCAAGTTTTCTCCAACATGCACAATTATAGGTTCTACTTTGACAACAAACAGATACAGCATCTGTTTTATTGGGAGTGTCTGACCATATTTGCAGCAGACAAACCAGATGACAAAGAACTGCAAATAAAGGACTCCATATTTTGATGGCACATTGATATAAAGGACTGCAACTATAAAGCAAAACAAAAGGCAACGCTTTTTTTTAATGGAGATCTGAAATCATCAATTAGCAGCCCAGGCCAGCTTTTATGTCAAAGAGACTGCAGTGCTAATTTAATGTTTTATCTCAAAAGATGTGACGAATGAATGTGCTGTGAACACATTCTTAATACAATGTTTATACTAGCAGGACGACATGCTTATACATCATGAATGAATGTGTCACTAGTGTTCACTGAATGTTTAGCATTACCCAGTATATCACAGTACACTCAAAATCCACCATGTTGCAAGTCAGCCGCATTGGACACTATGGTGGACAATATGAACAGAGGTAACATATCCTGTGGCAGGACACACAAAATTTATCACACTCGATAAATTCATGTCAATTTCAAGTAAGGATCAGCAACCGAAATGGAAATCCCTCCTGCATGCTGCCAAATGTTAAGATCAGCCCATAACTCCTCTCAAAAAAAATCTGCTTGTGATTTGAAATATGACAGGGGTTGCCAAATACTCCTCTGGCCATAATGCATTATGTATTGAGCAGCTTATTTTTTGTGATTTATCTGTATGGATTTGGCCAATCGCCTCTGCTCAAATCATGCTGTAAAGAGAATGGGGAAAAGAAGACATTTAGAGACAAAAGGGCTGACCATGGATCATATTTGGTTTTATACCCAGTGCCTCTATTACAATGGCTACTAGAGTGGGAATTCCTCAATATGACAAAAGGTGGGCCAGACACTGCATAATATTAATAACCTTAATCTGCAGAATTCTCAAAATAAAGACAACCTGACTTGAGACAGCCATCAATCTATCAAAGTTACCTTTGTGATTGGTGTAAGTGAAACAATAACTGTGTGACTTCCCCTTTTTTCTGCCCAAAGGCAAGCAGCATAGAAAGCGACTTGCAGTGAAAGAGTGCAGCACTGGTCACAGAAACAGCCTGACACTCAGCGTTTTATAAATCTACACTAATAGTGTAACAGCACTAGGTCTGCAGGCAAGAAACCTTTCATTTTTCTGTTGCTTTGCAGTGGTACACTTTGTTACAGCTGTTTACAAAAAAGCTTTCAGTTTACAAAAGGTTTGAAAGTATTATGATTCACCGTAAATGTTTTTAGGACCAGTTCTTACTGTAACTGTACGTGAATGAATGATGAATGAATGTGCAAAGAATAAGAAAGAGCCATAACACATGTATTATGCAATATTAAGTTAGTTAGAAAGTCTTCCTACTGCTTCCCTCATAGAAATAACCTCGCAACTTTGATGTCTGACCTGTGAGGAAGAACCGTATGAAGCTGCGTCCTCTCTGGTGTTCCAACATGTGTATAGCAGTCTCTCACTCGAGAATTTTGCCCTCTTGAAAGAATTTGCAATAAAGAAGACAGGGATGATAAAGGAATAGAACGAGGGATAGAAAGCAAGAGGAAATCTAGAGGAAAGAAGGACTGGGCATATTGTAATTAGTTGCACCTGTTTCCTTTAACCCAGCTCCAGTTTCCCTCTACAAACGCATGCAGATTACCCATCAAAGCCCCTCGTCGCCGCCTCTGCTCAATGGATCCTTTGTTGCCAGTTGTCAGGGAGGCGGCCCACAAAAGTGTGTAACACAAGCAGGCCACATTGCTCTGGAAGCTTCAGTACAAGCAAGCCTCCAGCAGACAAGCAGTCCCACCATCCCCTGGCCACAACAAGAATTATAGGGAGAGTTTGTAGACAGGGAGTCTGCATCACTGGTGGCACTTTTTTGGATGTGACCACAACAGTTGCATCTTTCAACTGACTAGCATAAGCTATTGGCGAATGCCTTCGAAACAAGAACGACCTCTGAGCGGCTTCCCGCCCATAATGGCTTGATGCAAACTAGTATCTTACACATTGAGGAATGAGGACTTTTTTCTTGGCATATCCCATGAGACACTCGTACATAAACCTCTGATAATACATATGTCACCAGAGAATTCAGACCACAAGGTACTGTAAGTATGTGATAATATTATTTTATAATAATAATAATAATTAATGATAACAATAATGATACTGCTACTACTAATAATAATAATAAGGAATAAGGTAAAGTCATCTTAGGAGTTGAAATGAACTTAAAATAACAGTGACAAGACTAAAAGCCTTTTGCTTTTTTGGCAACAAAAATGTGAAAACCCTCAAACTTATTAAGAAAGTTTTTTAGTTTCACATTAAATTATATTCATGTTTATAATGATTGTTTTCTCCTTGAGAGATCATCGCTTACCATCTCTCATGCCTCTCTGTGCCTGGAAACTTACAAGGTCTATTGCAGTTAAAATAGACATTACATTAGGGAAATCTGACAAAATAAATTATGTGATGAAAACTAAACAACGCCCCCCCCCAAAAAAAATCAATAAATGGTTTGAATTGCAAAAATATTAACAAACAAGCATTCATGTATTAATCAAAGGACTAAATCTAAAATTGCTGCCATAACATATCAAACATCTCAAAGTAATTTATTGAGCTCTTGGCTGATGGCTTATTCATAATCAATAGCATGTATTGATCTGTTGTCCATGTTTCTATATGTTGATGATCTATACACCTACTCAACTATTTCATCACTCATATCGTCACCACATAATGTAGATCACTGAGAACTGTTAATGCTCATGACATCTTTGTCACATTGTTCATAATTCTAGACCAGTCCTCTGCAAAATATTATGAGACAACTCAAACAAGGCAATCATGGGTACATAGTAATGACACTATGTGGTTGTTTTGGTCTTATGTCATTCATTTGAAGAAAATGTCTTTGATTAGTTTATTATTAAGATCATTTAGGAATTCAATAAGTGAAATTGGGGGTTTTCTTCCAGAAACTAAGTATGGGGAGGAGTGACAGCGGTGTAGCAGTACCTTGGTATTCTTTGTCATTGAAGTGGACTCAGGTAGGTTCACATGCTCACCTCATGGAATGTATCTGACAATGAACGCTATGGTCGAGGCAGGGGCTAAAGGGGGAGAAACAGCTCTGCATTCAAGCGCTAATTAGAAAAATTAGATCTATGAAAGGCAGCGAGTGATCTAGGCCTTCAACCTACGTCTGTGTACCGCTGTAGCAGCACAAAGAGGAGGCAACAATGAGCGCTGAGGAGGAGGGATAAATAATTTAATCCATTATCTACTCTGCAAAGCTCATCAGCACTGCTACACAATGGCCACGATTGAATTGCTGATTGCATTTCTCTCCTAACCTCCAGGAGAAAATGCCCATGCTCCACTATGTGCACTCAGCCTGCCAGCAGAGTAAGAGAAAGAGAGATAGAAAGAGAGACAGAGTAGTGTAGAGTGTCTTCCACCAAGGTCAAACTACAATACAGCAATCTAATTAAGGGTATCAGAGAGTTTCCTGTTCGGGGTCAACCTTCCTGTTGTGCTCGCAGGCTTCTGTTGTCAGTTACGTTTTGAGTCATGTACTGCACATGTAAATGATGGATATGAGCCTCATTAAATCTCTTTTCTCTTTACTTTATCTTCCCCTCCATATTAATTTTCAAGAGTGTATCAAAAAGCAGGATGACATTATTGTTCTCTTGTGGCAACTTGACCAGCAGTTATCAACAATCTGTATGTGTGGATTACTGCTCAGTTAAGTGTTTTCTGTCTGGTGATTTGTATTTTGTAACTATGCCTCTCCATCAAATATCAATGAATAACACACAAGAAGACAAGGACCCATTAATGGATGAATCAGGCGATGCTTTCTGGTGGTGATGGCTTCCATTTCTTTCCCCCCATCAATTGCAATCTATCATCTGCGCCAGGTTTTAGTGAGAATGTCAGGAACCCGAGGTTTTCTTGGCTCAATGCCTCTGACATGCTGGCTTCATTTTACCCTCCACTTCAGTGCAGTGCATTTACATAAAACACAGTGAAAGTAGTACACATAATGGTCCCCTTTGGCCAACCGCTTTAAGGTCCTGTCCACAGTCCCAGTGAGGGGCAGTCAAGCTGCCTCTGCTCTGCTCTGTTTGTTTTATGGAGCAATAGTGAAATCACTCTGAGGTCAGCTAGCTTCAAAAACTGTGCTGGGTCTCTTATGGTCCATTGAAAGAGAGTCCAAAAGGAATCCAGAGGGC
Organism: Monocentris japonica; assembly: GCA_900323365.1. Taxonomy (NCBI): domain Eukaryota; kingdom Metazoa; phylum Chordata; class Actinopteri; order Trachichthyiformes; family Monocentridae; genus Monocentris; species Monocentris japonica. The sequence goes on along the minus strand of OOFE01023067.1, from coordinate 16,964 downwards.
CATTTCTAGTAGTCCAGCCAACTTTCATTGACAAAATGAGGTCATTATTTTGTGAGCAATTTCAGCAATAACAGGATCACATGCTACAAGTTCTACTGGTCAATCCTTCTTGAAGAGATGGGGGTGCAATAATAGGCACATCATTAAAAAAAGCCCAAAATGTCCCCTTTCACAACAAGTGGCAATATGGGTACTCTATTTACACACCCAGAATTCATTTGAGTGGTGTCATTACGCAAGTGCAGCACAAATTGTCCAAGACCAAGTGAAACTATTTATAGCCACCAAGGCCTGAGAGCCAACTGTGCCTAATGGTGTAATCTGTATTCTTAATGGTAATGCACTATTAGTTTGTTCCATTTAGCTTTGCACAGGTGCATTAATGGGGCTTGGTGAGCAGGCTCATGCTGCTCTGTGGAGGCTTTCAGTGGGGCCAGGGCTCCCTCTAGTGGGTCATGGTAGAGACCAGAGAGACAGAAAACCTATTGACAGTGTATAACCACAACTACAATTCAAACACAGGCTTGGAGATAGAAGCTAAGATGAAAGACTTGATCAGTATTGTGTACAATAAATTCAACCGATTTCTTATTGTGGCAGGAACAACTGGGCAATCCTAGAACAACAATCAAAAACCTGCGCAAAGCCAAAATGTCTACCAAAACCACAAAATAACAAAGCAGGATACACTTCTGAAAATATTGTGTTCCTAATTAACCTTCAAGCTCATCAGCCACGATCAATATAGAGTGTAGGCTTTTTTAATTGAGAAGTAATTATCAGACTGTATATATCTCATTAATGAAACAATGTCCCAATATGCCTGCAGCAAAACTGTTAATTGAGTTCTATTTTCTGAGACAGGCAGGCTCTCCTTGTGTCCATGGTCACAATGCATCAGATGGGTTGGGGCCTTTGTGCTGTCTCTATGTAGACACAGGAACAGGCTGCGAACTGGTGAAGCATGCTAGTCTTCTCCCTGCTGACACGCTCCCTACCTCCTGTCTACTCACCCATCAGAGGAGACAGGAGTTGGTATTAATGCTGACTACAGCAGATCATTCCACCCCAGTCTGTTATTTCACGGTTTCAGTGGTAAAGTACTCCCTGTTGACAAAGATATAGGGAGGCAATTATTCTGTAATTATGGAGTTAAAAGAGGAATAGATTCAAGTCAGTTACTGAGCTAATGTAACTCACTGGATGAACTGAGGAGGTTTTTCAAGCAATAGTACAACAGATTTCTACCACATATAAAATAATGAGGAATCCTCTTTAGGCTTGAGACAACCTCGTTTCCTCATATGTGAGTAGGCACCCTCTGCCCAGTATTACTTTAAAAGCTGTCCAACCCTGGCATAACTAAGGAGCCCACGTTCTGTAACCAGGGGAAGACACCATGGCTGCTAACACCATGGTGACTGAAAACCTCACTTTACAAACAAATGTCATTTAAATTAAAATGATTTTTGAACAAAAAAACTAAAATTCTGTTGTTAATCAACAGAACAATACTAGTTCAACATGAAATATAAATGCATTATGGTGATAATTAACGTTAAATATTGTCCACTAGCCGCTTGTCTGTAAATTGAAAAAAAAAAATTAGTCAAGACACTTGCTGTTAAGTATTTATGTATAGGTTTTCAAGTGATTAGTATGAAAACATCAGAAAAGAAACAGGAATTGGCAGTTCAAAAGAATACACAAATAAAAAAAGAGGACACATTAACATGGTGGTGGGAATACTTGAAATTGAATATCAAAAATTTGCTTAAATGTTTCCTGCATGTTGTGATGAAGGCACTATCAATTCTGAGTCCCCTCTCAGCTGGAAATGATCCTGTGACCAAGTAGAGAACAAAGTCAAAACTCTGCAAATGTGTAACTTGTGTAACTGGTAAACCCTGTATTCAAACAGTCATTTCATTTTCAATACCTTTATGACACAATCTTGCTGCAACTTTCTTTCACAGGCTAAAAACAGTAAAATGGAGTAGCTGTCAGTTATATCAAAGATGCACACTGAGGGATGCACATTTGCTTTTATGGTAAAATACTGATACAATGTGTTATATGCATCGACAGATTGAGAACATCTCAGTGGGATATAAAATGGTTATTATTTTACAAGTCACGCACCAAAGGATGCAATGGTCAAGTCTATTTCCTTTACTACCATTTGGTCCAAAAACATAATATATTTACTGCATGTAAATACAGTATGTACAAGTGCAGCTTTGATTTTTTTTTTTTTTTTTACTTTGACCATCTCTTCTGTAGTTTGTAAACAATTATCGATGCACCTAAAATGTACAGACAGTGCAGAAAACAATACAACATTGGTCTCATTAAGATGTCTCAACCAGCAGAGCATATTTCCCTTTCAAACTTCAGACCTGTGCAAAACACATTAAAATATGGTTTTAAACTACTTGAAGTTGTTGAGGTTTGCTTAATTTATCTTGATAATCCACCTACCAAACCAAACGCATTACTTGTAAAACAGGATAAATCAAGAGCTGCTTGTGTTTTGGTTTCAAGATGTATTCAACTAGTATTTCACCCCCCTCTGAGAAGGTATTCCTGTCCAGCTTGACAGTTTATCCTTAAGGAGCAAGTTCTCTCAGCAGCTGCACCAGCAATAAAATCATTGTGTGGACTGTAAAATTCATTATCATGTCAGTGTGTCATTATAATAAACTATTTAGTGTTGAATGCAAAAAGGCAACAGTGCAATTTTTCCATAAGGACCAGGTGAAGTAGGGCTTTGCTGCACCATAACAGGGGTGCTCTATATTTGAATCCCAGCGCAACCTGAAGTACAGGGGCAATGAAGCCAGTGAAACTTTCACCAGAATTCTGGTCACTTGGTATACTTTCCCTCTCATGTTTCTCTCCACTTCCCAGTGCATATAACTTTGAATGTAGTCCTTGCAAGGTCTTTGTGCAGCTTGTGCCATGTCACTGTCATCTCTGGCCATGCCTTTAGTTGATTTTGGGGTAGATTTTTTCATAGAAGAAACTCTGGGCCAGAACGTAAAGTTCTCCATCCTTTTCCCTGACAGCATGGGCACGTACAAACTGAAACTGTTCCAGTGCAAACTCATAAAACTCATTTTCGATTTTCCAGATGTTTGACTGCTGCAGCTTGGCTATGGTCTCTTTGGTGGGTGGCTTCTTTTCAGTGGTCTTCCGCAGGTGGGACTTCTTCCCTGGAAAAACACAGTCTAATGAGTCTGTCAGTCTAAGCAACACAGGGTTCTTGCCAATTCAACTATATCAATAAAGTGTAAATCAGGAATGGCAAGAAGAGAAAACAAGCTCAGTTACATAATGGTTAAACTTTTGTGATGATTTCATTGACTCTACCAAGAGAGCTAACTAAAGGACACCACAAGTATAAGCAGGTATTCTTCAAACATTCTTGAGTAGCATGGTGGGGGCCGTAAGAGGAATTAGGTTGTGTTTGTACCTGTTCGGTAGAGCTCTGAAGCGCCCTTGAAGAAGCGTGGAAGTACTGCCTCCAGAATCATGACAAAGTCCTCCAGCTCCTCAGTTACTCCAACCAACAGGTACTCATTCACCAGGTTATACTTGGCCTGGTCCAGAGCCCATCTACTGCCTGGATTCCTTAACACAATATAGCACTTAATAGCACAGTGTATGGCAGTACCATGATCAATCACCATAAACAGGAAAATTAGTCTGGGACTCTACTGAAATAGACTATCTGCAGACAATACTCAAATGATTTGCCTTGTTAGCAATGTCCTTCCACAATGTGCAGTTTGATATGAGGCACGCTGCCTGTACTCATTCAATGTGATTGCTTTTTGTTGTAGATGCAGCAGGTGCAGGGAGCTCACCAGCACTCTGAATGGTGGCCACAAAAGAAGGGGATCTGAAGCCAGAGTTTCTCAGGAGCACAATCAGAGCCCCCCGATGACACACACTCATCAAACGTCTAAAAGACAAACAAACAAATGCCTAGTTGTACATTGTTCTAGGAAATAACTAAAAAGACAATCATGCAGACGAATCAATATGCTGATAAACATTTGAGGCCTTGAAGGTAATTAAACAAAAGATTCATTTGAGTAAGCATATATTAAAACAAACTAAAGCTCAGAATGAAGACCTTCTTGTCCCCCTGTTTCCTTCGTCTGAGGCCAGGCCTGTAGTCGTCTCCGAAACGCAGGAAGTAGTAGTACGACACTAGGCGCTCTATAGGGTCCCGTACCACATTTATGTACATTGGCTTTTCTGTCACCCCATATCTAAACAAAGAAACAGAAACTACACTTGAATTTTTAGTTATTGTTATTTGCTACAACACAGATCAAGTGTATAAAAATGGCGGCCTCCTGGTTTGACATCACTGCCCATCATGCAGTGCAAAAAGAACAACACATGGTCGAAGATTTTAGCTGCAGTTAACAAAGACTGTGTCGCATTACATGGCGACATCGGCTGGCAGGCCCGCATGACATCAGACCAGGAAGCTGCCATTTATGTAGCTAGTGTTTATTGTACTAGAGAATCAGTTTCTCCATCAGCAACAGGGTGGCAGTATCTGAGAAGAATGAGACCGCAAGTTAACAGGATATCTCTCAGAGAAGAACCCGTACACCATTAGGATAATTACCTCTGATCATTGAAATGATAAATGTCAGTGGAGATAAGGACAACAATGCTATTAATCAACACTAAAGCACACATTAGCAATCAATGCAAGACCTCCTTTATCTGCTTTGCTAACTGTTTGTAACTAATCTGGATATTAATGGCATTACAAGAAAATGAAGGGCCTTACTTTGAGAAGTCCAGATAAGCTACATGGCCATGGTAGAAACCAGGCTTCATCCCTCTCCAGGAGGTGACATTCCTGACAAAGCGCACCTGTAGTCAAGGATAATGGAAAATAATTAGGGAGCAGCAGGGAAACTATCTGCAGTCAAAGGAAAAAAAACAAACATTTTGGGACAGAGAAGTAAAATGGCTCTTTTAACCGAAAGCCGATAGCATTTGTAGTTCTGTTTAAAAGATGTACGATACAACATTAAACTGCTTGCTATGGATTCTCATCATTTAGGTCTTTTTGCGTGCATATTAAATGTTAGAAAAATATAATTTTTGGTCAGTCCTTGCAAAATTCTGGACACTGATTTATCCATGTATTTAACCTAGTGTCAAAATACTGTAAGTCAGAATCCGTTCCAAAATCCATGTGAGGCTGTAGGGCTTTTCAGATCATCTCAAAAGTTAGACATTGAGGACCTGGTGGTGTCAATGGGTCATAAACATCCAAGTTATTGTTACTGTCAAGAGTATAGGACCAAAATCACAGGACTTTAATTCAGAATAAGTTCATTTGTTGTAATACTTCCCTAGCTGAACTGTATGTTGCCTCACATTCACGTGACCAGAAATACAACAGAACCAATTTCACCCCACTGCCCTAATAATTTTGGCACTGAATATACGTCTTTTCTCTGCGGTTCCAGAGAGAAAAATATGATGGGATCATACATATTCACCAATTTTGGCTTAGCTACATGATACTCTTGGATACAAATTAAAATTTTCCTGTAGTAAAATGAGTTCAGCTTTGACTAATTCTCTCCTCGTCTCTAGCTGTTCTATCATCTGCAAAGGAAACAGACGGTTTGCAAGATGGAGGGGGCAGCCTGTTGTGAGATGGCAGACAGGATATTACCTTGGCACTAGCAGCCAAAAATAACACGAGCATAGCTACAGGGCATTTACACTATGTGTCCTAGGCTGCACTGACAGGAATACAGATGCACGTAGTGTAACAGTTCAGCGATGTATGTATTATCTGGGGCTTTAAAAAGATGCACAAGGTCTACACTTGCAGGAGGGGGCAATGAGCTACTAAGTCCAAGCTCAAATTCAATTATTTCTGCCATGGTTTCCAAAAGTTTTGTTCCTTATAGTGCAAAGGAATTCCTCCCATAATTTTACCCAAGGAGAAGAATGAGCTTATAACACACCCAGCCAACTTTCATTCCTACCAAACAATTTCTCCAACACATTTATGTAGTTTTTCATAGTGTTAACTCCCACATTAACTTATGGAGTTGTTAGCACAAAAGACATGAAAAAAAAGCACATGCCCTTCAGTTGGTCAAGGTGAGAGACTACTCTAACAAAGACTCCTTGAGAAGAGTAGGGATAATCACGTCTATGTTTACAAACAATACATTGTTCTTTTAACTAAAGCTGCAAATCTCAGCAGTGCACATTTTGGTTCAGCAAAACAGGAACACCACAATATGCCCAGAAGATTATTACCAAGTATGTCAATGTCATTATATAAAAGCACACACACACACACACACACCTTCTCATACTGAGAAGAACAGGTTGATGAATCAACTTTATTTGGCACTAACACATGCAGTGAATTTCTTTCTTCGCATCCTACCTCTGACTAGATACACACACATCACCCCACACACATGCACTTTTCCGGTCAGAGGACAGCGCAGGCAGCAGCTACTGGACAGCGCGCCTGGAGCAGTTGGGGGTTAGGTGCCTTGCTCAAGGGCACTTCAGCAGTGTTGGTGGGCACTGTAGCTGTGACACCAGTCATTTTTCAATCACCAGCTCACAGCTGGAATGTGCCCTCCTGGTGGTGCCGAGGATCGAACCAGCGACCCTCCGGTGATGGGTCTCTCTAACCGCTAGGCCAACCTGCCGCCCCAACGACAATCTAACGACAATCTAATAACTGAGCTAGGGAAAACTACTAACATCAACACGAGGTGCAACAATCTATTTATCAGGGTGCATGTGAATTTCAATTTAGTGCTCCTCAACCAAAACCAATGCTGATCCCTGCATGCGTGTGCATGTGGATAAACACATCTTAACACATTTCAGTTTGCGGATGATAGCATTTATAGTGTAACAAGAGAAAGTTTCAGCATCATCATCTTAAACTATAATAACCTAACCAACATTTGGTTTCATATTTCACATATAGAATACGCATCAGAAAGTTAAATTTTACAATTCCAGACATGTCACTGTCACACCTGGCATTAAATGAGTGTAGGCTATATACTCTCTCTCTGTGTGTGTGTGTATTATGTATGTGTGTGTAGGCAACACTGTAGTGCATGGTAAGTGTAGACTATTTATAAACCCTATACTTTTGCAAGCCTCCATTCTGGCCCATCTGTACAGAATTTCCTCAAAGGAGGTAGATTGGAGGTAGACCGTTGAGCATTCTATTTAGCTGCTTTGATTTGGTGCGAAATCTTACAAATAACACATTCTGACAGTTAAAATAAAAGTAATATATTTGCTGCTACAATAGAATGGTTTAAATTGTGTTTTTTTTGTGGTTTGGGCTTTTGGCGCCACTATGATCTTGCACCAGCATGTGTTGTATGTACTGCATAACCCCAGTTTGCACTGTATAAATATCATGATGGGCCATGACCTTACCTGGTCCTGCAATGACATCACGGGGTTGTTTTTGGTCGTATTAATGTGCAGGACATGGAAGTGATTCTTCCCACACAGGTCATAAGCGATGTTAGTGAAGGAGGTGCTGGCTGTCTTGGGCACCCTGTTGTAGATGATGACCATATCGTCTCCTTCAGCCAATGGTGATAACTCCCGCCCACCATCTTCACTGTGACGCTGCTCTACTTCAGCCACTTCATGTCTGGCAATGATGTGCTCTGGAAAGGGACACAACATGACTTAACATTACTAGCAAGGGATTTTAATCTTTTTCTTTTATTATTATTATTAATAGATATGATAGTTAGGGGAGACAGGAAAGATTGGGTGAGTGAGAAGGCATGACATGCGACAAAGGTGCTGGGCCAGATTTGAACCCAGGACACTGCGGTTGTGTGGTATGCACTCTAGAGCCACCAGGACGCCCGGAGGGAATTTTGATCTTTGACTCATAACATGAAAAGCATGAAAAGAATATTACTGAATATTAAAGTGATAAAATAGTTTGTCCATAAGTGACTCAATAATTCAGCAGCTCTCAAGTATGATATGGCTGTGTTAAAATTGGACATACTGCAGTGCTTTAATGGTCCAGTAGGAGGAGGTAGAATCCTACCCATAGCACAAAATTAGTGTTGTTTTGTGGTGAAAATCATTTCCATGGAGCTAGTTGAACACATAATCAAACACAAAATCCAGCTCCAATTGGCTGCCTCGCTTTAAGCTTTATTCCACATCAGATCATGTACATAGACCACCTTGACATCAAAACATTTGTGTGTGAATGTAGATTGTAATGACATGAAGATTGAACTGCTAATTAATCCATCCTTTCACAGTAAATGATCTACATTGATCTACATCCTATGCTTGTTTTCGATTTTTTATTTATAGTTCAAAGAAGAAATAAACAAATGAGGGATTCCTGGCCTGATAAACCCTCACCGTCACAGACAAAAGCATTTGAGGTTGTATTTAATAACTAGCTTGCATGCAGCTACATGAAGCTTCAGAAAAGCCTTGGTGATATAGCCCACTTGTAGCAGAAAGG
>OOFE01023066.1:0-30679 GCA_900323365.1 Monocentris japonica | reverse complement strand
TGATTTTTTTTTTTTTGCCTCAGCCTTGAGTTTTCCCACAATACATTCCACTGCATAAGGGTAGGGCAGTGTGTGGAATAGACATCCTCTTGTATGGAAAAGACATTATCTCACTTAGCAAAAGTCAACAAGAATTTGGAGAAAATAGTGACGTCTGTCTTCACATGTGCTGGGACTGAGATTATCTCAGACCTCCTGTAAACCGATGCATAGTTTAGGGTGTTGTCAGTGTGGCATGCTGCCAGTGCATTTATATGGCTGTTAAACTACTGTTCAAAACCAGGAAGGTCTGTTAAAAGTGTCTTGTGTCCGGTCAAGTTTTTATGGGGGGAATCACAAAACAGTTGTTCATGAGAATTATAGGATGAATTGCATGAGACAAGCATCATCTAACCACCGATACTCTCATACAAAACTAGGATCTACAGACTAGTTTGTGTTTCAGATTTTAACTTATTTGAATCCATGGTTCCATGAACTATTACTGTTGAGATCAACAGTGAGTTTACTTATTATTTTGTGAAAAAGGTGTAAGCCTAAGTGTAGATATAAGTTGTGATTAGTGTTGAGAGCAGGTTTGGGACCCCAGAAGTTACTGTTGAGTCTTTTACAGATGTCATGGTTGTCAAGGAAACATCTGTGCGGGAGGCTCCTATGACCTGCTCTGACCCACACTCTTTAACATCCATGCTAGATTTCTGTATGTGTACCTGCCTTCAATTCCAAGTCAATTCCAAGACCAGGTCCCCTAGAGTTCAAGTCAAGACCAGGTCCAAAGAGCGTCAAGACCAAGTCAAAACCGAGACCGGAGCAAATCAAGTCCTATTCAAGACCAAGACCAAAATAATCAGTAAACAGTGTGTCTTTCCAAATGTATGAACAGATCCTATCTGCAAATCCACTCACTATATCTTTCAACATCCAACAAATCAATGCATAGGATTTAGCTTTACAATACAGCTTTACAAATAGAAGTTTGAGGGCCGTCACATACTATACACAGATGTAATCCCTTAAATTGTTTGTAGTGCTGGGGAGAAAATTAAGAACGGTGGAACAGATGGACAAAACATATCATTGGAAATTATTAGATAGGTGGGAAAAAGTCGAGTCAACATCCAAAAATGGCCAAAATCAAGACACGTCTGAGTCAAAATAGGCAGGAGGCTGAGCCTGGACTCAAGTACTACAACCCTGAGCGCTCCTGCTAAAATAGCACAAGCGATAGTTAAATCAGATCCTGGGTAAATGCCTTGCAAACCATGGATAGTGTTTAAGTCAAGTAGTGCTCACTCTCACACGTCTTTTATCTGTTTCACAAGAAATGTGCGCATTCCCCCGACTTCTTTTCAGAGGAAATAGAGGAATAATCAGAGGAATGATGCCACTTTGGGATAATTGAACCAAGTTAAAAATGACTAAAAGTAAATTCAAATCAATTAGCAATCAAATTAATTAAAAATAACCCAGATTTTACTTTATGCAGGTGGCCTATGAGCAGGAAGATTACTACCACTCAGTCCAGTGGTTAGAGGAGTCGGTGCGTCTCTTCAGAGGGACAGGAGGGGAGTGGAGCCCCGAGAACGAAGGGACTCTAGAGGACGCTCTGGATCACCTGGCCTTCTCTCACTTTAAGGTATAATAAGGTATAAATATGGCATCTAAGTAATCATAAGTAATCTGAAAGTAACTGAAAGCAATTACAATACATTATTGAGTTTAGGTAAACACTGGAATTACAGTAGTGATCACAATTTTGGTGAGGTACATAGTAACTGTAATGGAATACATGTTTAAAGTAACCTACCCAACCCTGGTGATGTATTGCATTGCTCTAAATTCCTCTCATTGTTTCAGACAGGAAATGTCTCCAATGCTCTGAGTCTGTCTCAGGAGTTACTCCACCATGGTAATTCTTTCCAGTTAAATTATAGTTGTCCCACATTAAGTGCATCTTATGGCTTAATATATATATATAAGATGCACTTAATCATGCATGTGCAGCCTCATGTGATTGTATTTCCCTTAGTGAACACCATGACTTGCCTTTCCAAACTGAATCTTGTAAAGAAGAAATGTGCTCTGTACTGTATGGCTTCTATATTTACATCATCTGTTTCTTCTAAGATCCAATGAATGGAAGAGTTTTGCAGAATGTTGAGAAATATGAGAAGCTGCTGGTCGAGAGTCCACCCTTAGCCCTCAGTGGTGGTGCGTTGAGGAGGCCCAACTCCACTTACCTAAGAACCAGGAATACTTATGAGAGACTCTGTCAGACCCAAGGCTCCCAGGTATTCATCTCTATTGATCATACAGTATATTAGGTATCAGAAAAATATCCAGAAGAAATCAGGATAAGTCAACATGACAACCACATTATTCATAAGTGTACTAACCACAGTTCTGGTTTTTCAGTAACAGACAGAGAATTACCACTAAATCTCATTTTCAAATGCTGTTCATTTGTTGCTGTACAGTTTAAGCCGTAGTGAATATTTACTCATTTACCCTATGGCTAGAAACAAGAGCAACAACAACAACAATATCTTGGGTTCATTTTTGTGGGTCTAGAAACATTTTCTGGTTCAGAACAGTTTTCATTATTTTTCAGTAAATCATATTTGACATTCTAGACATCCACAAAAATCAGTCTCAGCCTTTCATTGTCAGTGGAGCAGCTCCAAGTGGTACATCGTATCCACTGTTTACACAGCGAGCAACACAGTCAACAAGTCAGTTCATTTGTAAGTCACTTCACCTATGTGTGAACTGACCGGCCAATGTGTGGACGGTCAACAATCTTGTCAGCTGTGAAAAGTTTGCTACAGCTGAACTTTTTTTTTTAACTTTTCCGCCGAACAATAGTTCCACCTGGCAAATGCAAAATGGACGAGAAGTTGATTACAGCCATTCAAAATTTACCAGTTCTCTACAACTTGAAACACTGCAGGATTAAAAATCTCAGAAACCATGCTTGGAGAACAGTTGCATCCATTGATGGGTTCAATGGTAAGCTCTGAAGTAATGTTATTGAGTTTTTTTCCTGTTTATTTTTGATTAATGCTACATAAGTAGCGCTTGCTAGCTAGCTATGTTAAGCTTGAAAGTGAAAATATATAATTTGACTGTCCGTAGCTGTACAAGACCATACATGCAATTGGAGCCTCTTGCATCGCTCAAAATCGGTCAGAATAGAGCGACCCATCAACCAAGTTGGTCTCTGTGTGAACATGGGGTTAATGACATCACACATTGGTGTCACTTCTCTGATTTCTAGCTTTACCAAAGAGTTGATCAGGGTAAAAGTTTGTAACTGAACTGTGCTTAGCCATAACAAGAACTGTGCGACTATTTTAAAAGTGGTATTTCCCTTTAAGTTTATATGGCGAGAGAACAACGTTAAAACTAATTGCTTGGATAAAAAGAAAAACATCCTTGTTTTTATTATGGTAATGGACTTCAGATGCATGTTTCTTCTAACAGCCAATGCATTATGAAAACCCCAGACTGTTCTGCGACTATTTCACCAATGGCAATCCTGGGCTGCTACTGCAGCCAATAAGACGCGAACTGCTGAGCCTGCAACCGTATGTGGTCCTATACCACAATTTCATCACTGACACAGAGGCAGAGGACATCAAGCTGTTTGCCCAACCAGGTGTAAGTGCCCACAATTGCCTTTATTCTCCTCCACAAATCATCACTGTTTAAGATGGAACACCATGCATTTTTGAGTTTATCCAGTGAGGTTTTGAAAGGATTTCAAAAACGAAGTCATAGAATTTTCCAACCTATAGAGGACCATGTAATCCTTGAGTTGGAGTTAAAATATGAAAATCACCAAAACTGGAGTTATAAGGTTTTCACATGATGATTTGATTATCTAACCCCATTGTTTAATTATGATAGACTGATATTGTTCATGTCCATAATGTTTTATTTGGAATATATGCCACCAAGCTGTTCTGAATTTTATTTCTTCCCATTAGGATTGCACAGGAGACTACTTTCCACACTCTGTTAGTATTGGCCCTACTGGTATTAGTTCTTTTAGGACGTTTCCCACCACACTTTTATTTTCCTATTGCGGTCTAGCCTCAAGGACCTCTTCCCAGTCATTAGTTTCTCATCAGAGTGAAATTAAAACTATGATTAAATCAGCAGCCTATAAGCAGGGCATTAAATTTGTCAATCGTTTCACTTGTGATAGAATCTCAAATAGCCCTACTTACTTATGGCCCTTTTTTCTGTTTGGTGGCCTGGTTTTCAAGCAGAACAAATGCTTTCTGCATGATCAGGCCTGTCAAAAAGGGACCATACTCATCAAGATGGCTCGCCACAATGTCTGGAATGCCTTTTCTTTGTGATGCCAATCAAAGGAAAGTGGAACGATATTGAATGGATTAGAGATTGTTGGAAAACGAGTTGAAGAGTTGGTGTGGTTCCAAACATTTAGCAGGGCCTAAAGGCATGAGGGATACATTACTATGAACATTTGGCTGAGTGCCTCGGACTGCCCAAATGTCCCTGGGCTCCACTGGTAACAGTTCAGTCCACTAACATCTCACTTCAATAACTTTAAGAAAGCATTATCCATTTTTTGCTGGCTGAATAGAAAGTTGCAGTATATTGTCCTTAGAGCCATTTATGCTGACTTCTTTATTTTGGAAATATTTGGTAACTCAAGTGCTGTGCTATAGCTTCTGTAAGGTTTTGGCATTGTCAAATGAGTTTTCCATCCCTTGCTCAGATGAAATCCCTGTACTTATTTCATCATTATGTCAACTTGTGGGTTGATTGAAAACAGGTCCAGAGTATTAGTCATTTGGAGCAGTGAGTAGTATTCTGTACCATGAACATGGTGTTCGCTTTACTCCTGCTTGATTCCAGGGGCTCAGTATTTGGTAGTCTCAACATATTTGAAACACAGGGCTGTTCCTTCGGCCAGAGTTGACAGGCTGGTTTTCTAGGGGATAAATGAATGCGTGAAATAGTAACTTTTCTCAAGTTTTTTCTAGTATTTTGCATCTTTGGAAAGCCTTTCCTATTCTCCATACCCTTTACAATTGTATGAAATCACGCCTGCCATGACCATAAGGTGCACCAAGTGCCATCAGGAAATTTGATCTGCAGAACTCATCAAAAGTATCGTGTTACCAGTTTGCTGCTTGTTTCACACATACGTGCTTAGAAAATTGTATATGTGCCCCACGCCACAGTGTAAGCACGCTGGTGCCCCCGGTATTTTCTGTGCAAATTCATGTTCATGAAATGAGCAGAAAACAAGTGACAATTCTCCCATCCAAATAACTCATGGGGCTTGACTTGAAGAAGGGTAGACTCAGTCCAAAACATCTGGACTTCTCCAGACTCTCTTCCAGGCTCTGACTTTGACATGCACTTCCACAAGTTGTGGGATAAGATAAGATGGAACTTTAATTCTTCCTGTGGTGAAATCAGCTCATATTTTTGTGTCCTTTATGGAAACTTGCAGTGATAGTCAATAATTATTGTTATTTGTTGCAGAAACACTCTCAGCCTTGGGCATGCAAGATTAGAAGAAGTAAAGGCCAACTGTGTTCTTGCCAGTTTTTGAGGCCACGTTCTTTATTTTCTATTATCTGTTTTCAGTTTTTGCTTTGGACACACTCATGCCATCACTCACATTTTGTCAGGACTCGCAGCTGGATGTCAAAGCTCGAAACAAAGCTGATGTTACAATGGCGAACATAAAATACTGTTTTCTATCTTTGCTGACAAGTTGAGAAGATCTGTAGTGGCATCTGGAGAGAAACAAGCAACAGCAGACTATCGCATCAGCAAGAGGTACAATGTGAACACTTTGTATATGATATGCTGTCTATTATCAGTAAATTAATTCATACTAGTTCACCGTGTAGACGAGACTTCCATTGCTGCAGCTTCACTTCAACACATTTGTAGCAGTAATAAATATATAAGCAAAGAACACTTGACCTGCATAGCTGCTTTTGACTATGTGTCTTTTGAAATATGAGTTAATTGTATGGGGTGCAAATTATTTCAGCCATATTAGGTGTAATGTGAATAATAAACTGAGTCGGTTTTATTTAATAAAACTGAAAATGCTTTATTTAGTGTCTTTGAATGTGGAGAACAAAATGGCTATTGATTACTGGGGTAGTAATCGATACCTGTAACAATATAACATATTTTCTAGCGCATGGCTGAAAGGCTTAGCACACTCCATTACTGGGCAGCTGGACCAGAGAATCTCCATGCTCACAGGTCTGAATGTGCAGCCTCCATATGGCGAGTATCTCCAAGTGGTGAATTATGGGATTGGTGGCCACTATGAACCTCATTTTGACCACGCTACGGTGAGTTGATTGGAAGACTTCTGCTCTAAAATGTGACTTTATTGTGTTAGGCTATCATTACTGTCTATGATCATCTTTATAATAACAACCTTCTAATGATTGTTCACATTTCCATGTAACCAGTCACCATCAAGCCCCCTGTTCAAGCTTAAAACTGGGAATCGTGTGGCAACCTTTATGATATATGTAAGTGGAGCGTTACTGCAACCATCTTATAACCCCATAGGAGCCAAATCACAGCCTGAGGTCCTTATTGGCTGTTCCAAAGTCTAGATTAAAAACAACAGACAACTGGGCCTTTTCCATCAGTGCTCCTAGACTTTGGAACGACCTGCCTGAGGAGCTTAGGCTGGCTGAAGTGTTGTTTTTTAAATCACTTCTGAAAACACACTTTTATAAACTTGCTTTTATGCAACAATCTTTTTTATTCATTGTCTTTGACCTCTCTTTCATGGTTTACTTTCACGTTCTTGCCTTGCCTTTATATTTCTTCTTCTTTCATTACTTTTTCTGTCAACTTGATCAGATTTTGCTTTTGTTACTCCTCTGTGAATTGCTTGTTTTGAAACTGTGTTTTGATTAGTATTATTAATATTGATCAAATGTGAAAATTTGAGTAAAAGTGGGCTGTGGTGAGGAAACAATGTCATTTTATGAGCCTTTGAAAACAGTGCAGCAGACAGAGTGGCTTTTCATAACATGAGTACATAAACGCTAGACACAACGCTGAAAGAATGTCATTTTCCACAGCTCAGCTCTGTTGAGGCAGGTGGGTCCACAGCCTTCATCTATGCCAACTTCAGTGTTCCTGTTGTGGAGGTAAATACGCTGCTAATGTCTAAGAGGTGCTAAAAGCACTCTTTTGTTTCCATGTCAAGTTTGCCTGAAGCTAAAACATTTCCACCTAACCCCCACTCAGTCCAGCTGTCCAAATGCTGAGAGGTCAGATCCCACCAGTGTCAGCCATGATATTTCTTATGACAATAGTGTTATTGTAAATTTCAGCCGGTGGAGGTTGAGGTTGTTTTGGGATTGATAAATGAGCTGTTGTGGAAGCTCTACCAGACCATCCTGTCAGGGTATTCAGAAAATAACTGAAACTGAAAAATGATCAAATTACTGTGTATTTACTAATAAAATAACTCTCTCTCAATTTGCTCTGTTTGTTCAATATCTGTCACACAACTATAACAGTGATTTTTTTTGTCCCATTGGTTTTAATATCCCAGAATGCTGCCATCTTCTGGTGGAATCTCCACAGGAATGGTCAAGGGGATGGAGACACCCTGCATGCTGGCTGCCCTGTGCTTGTTGGGGACAAATGGGGTAAGAGTCTCTATCAACAGCACCATCTTGTAAGACCATCCTGCCTTGTTTGAACACATCAGGCCTTTTGCACTGTCAACATGGTCTGTTTCTCACAACAGTAGTCCAGTGTTCGGTGATTGGCATTCTTGTCATACAGGAGTCACTCTGTGAGCGATAGGGCACATCTGTGCTGCATTACAGAGATGCACATTTAGAGATGTTACAGCGTGCCGGTCAGACACTGAGCACTCCTGGATGCTCAACATATGCTGCTGGTTGGCCTCCCTTCCAGACCATTTAACGCTGTCCTAGATACTTCTGTCTGGGACCCAGTTAAACTAACAGAGAAGCATATTAGTCATCACAGTGCAGCTGGAGAAACATTACTGTACGTGCTGCCTGCATCCTCTTCATGCAGCTATGTTCATTAATACCAGAATAATATAAAATGTACTCAACCTTAATAAATGTAGTCTTTAGATATAATTATTCAGAGATTTATGAGAAGCAAGGACAGTTTAGGTTATGCAGAAGACCAGTTTCAATTATGCAGTTTTTATCTAGAATTTATTTGAGTAAAAAAATGCAACTTTATATATGTTCCAGTGGCTAACAAATGGATCCATGAGTACGGCCAAGAGTTCCAACGTCGCTGCAGCCTTAATCCTGAAGATTGAGAGGGGTGGAGCGATGGCTGGGCCCACTTGGAGTACCACAGCCAGTCTCTACAATGGAGAGGCACACTTGCAGGCAGAGAGAAGGAGGGAGCCAGAAAGTGAACAGGCGGGGGAGGTGAGAGCTGCTAAGGGGTAGCCTGCATCTGTGATTGGAGCTCCAGGCCCAAGGGAACGTGGAGCATACAGTGGACACTGCTCGAGGGGGCAGGAAAAGCACAAGGCTGAGTTGCGTTTTGGAAGGTGGGTTGGAAGAGTAGTAGGGCAGTTGGCATTCAGCCCCAGAGGCCAAGTTCTCCCTTGCTCCTACTGCCCAGTCTCTGCAGATGGAGAGAGGCCTCTGCCTTTGCACACTGGGCTGGTTTCTGTTAACTGTGCAAGGCTGTTTGCCTCTGCTTTCAGAAAACTTTTATGCAGACCCTCAGAAAGTTATGCACAGAATCTGCAAAGTGCATATTTTGATGATTGTTAAAATACATTTGGTTTAAGAGTTCTTCTTCTGCAATTAGTCATCTCAGAACTGAGGAATGTAGTTGCGACCAGTGCTATGAGTCAAAGGAACATGTCATTGTGAGTGTTGCTGTTTATTCCCAGTTGACTAAAGGAAATTATGAGGTCATTGCTACCCATGGGGGACAATTTTAAGTTGGTTTGATGTTACTCACCATCTTGTGCTTAATGGAATAGCTGAGCAAGTTCTGTCAGCTTCTTATTCAGCTTCAGAGGCTAGGCGTCATTAATCATGCTCTGAAAGCCAAGTGATTGGGAACGTGTCTGCTCTAGCGCTCTTGTCTGAACTCACACAACAAAAGTGTCTGTCTGCATACCAGCCAGATATCTGTTTCTAAGTAGGTCAGAACCCATCAGAAAAGAGCACTTGCTTTCTCACTTTGTCAATAAGGAGGGAAGCCTGAGGCGGGAGATATACCGTACGGGCTGGAGGCTCCAAGGGGCCTCTCTGTGATATGTTGAGCGGCCTGCTACTTGAGTGACAAGAAGGGTGAGAGTGAGAAGGGGGAGGGGTGTCAAATGGGATAATACTTCTGCTTACCCACAGGGATGTAAGTTTTCCTTCCAGCACACCACAGTGTACATAAACACTCACACACACTCACACAAACACTAGGCCTTGATTATTCTCCCTGGAGTTGGACAGCAGGAAATGTTAAGTTCACTGAGAGCTGCTCTCCCTAGTCAATTTCCTCACAAACATGATTATGGGGTTCATGTCATCCAAAACGATTTCACAGCTACATTTATATTTGATAAGTTCAGTAGGTAACACCACTATTTGCAAAAAAGGAATTGAGCACAATATCGTCAACAAAAGGTTTATGACTTCTTTGGCCATAGTCATGGGAACAACTAATTTTTTTCTTGTAGTTAGGTGTGTAGTTACTGTATGTATCATCACCCTATAAATTTAGTGTGGTGAGAGCTGAGTGAACTGTCTCTTGTGAGTCATCTTGAAGTGAACAAAGCATCTATTCTCTGCTGAATTAATAATGTCCTTTTTTGTACCATGAAAGTCATAAATAAAATAAAAAACAGAGAGCACATGAGTTCCTGTATTTGTTGATGCCTGAAATGGTTGTTTTTTTCACAGCTCCTAGAAACCTGGAAATGAACTTTTCCCCAGAACACTAAGGACTTTATTTTACAGTGGTCCTGTATAGTGTTTGGTGTTCCTCAGTGTTAACATGATTACCACAGCAAACATGGCTGCAGAGGTCCTTGTTGCTATGCATGATAGATTTCATCACCACCATGTCCAAAGAGACTCTATTTAAAATGACTATACTGTACCTGAACACATGGTTAGGTAAATGGAGTATGTGTAACAGGCTGACTTTAATGGTGGTTATGATAAAACAAATTCTACAGATCTTGACATTATGGGATGTTTCCTCACTTGTGAAATGTCAAGTTTTGATCAATTATCTTGAGAACTAGCTGATTATTTACTATAAGGACACTAAGTGAGCACAGACAGACAGGTGGACTGATCAGTACATGCTCATGACAGAGACGAACAAACAGACTGATAGAGAGATTAACACGAACAGTCAAAAGTAAAGCAGAAGGACAACAAGCTTCATCATCTCTGTTCCAGCCAAGCTATCAAGTAGGCTCTCCTACCATTACATACTAGTACATAGTCTGATCATTGTGCTGCTTTGGTGACTGTAATGGGAAGATCAGTGCTGCTCTCTGCTGGTGATGAGAAAGAAGACTGTAGAAGAATGCAGTCAGTAAAACTACTGCTTTTTATCAACATTTTTTGTTTTTTAGAAAACAATTTTGTGGTTGATTATTTCTTTGGAGGATGAGAATGAATTCCTCTGTCAGTGATGTGTGATGTATTTTGGTCAGTCATTACACAATATAGGTTATATTCTGTACAGTGAGCTCCATAAGTCTTTGGACAGCAAGACCGTTTTGGCTCTATACTAATTAATTTGAATGTTCAGTGACGCCATGATGAAGAGGTTAAAGTGATTCATTTGGACAGAATTATCAGCCATATCCGAACAGTTCATGAACAGCAGCTCAATGTGTTTATGGGTTCCCAATTTCAGTGTCACCAAAGTATTTGAACAGTTTTAGTTTACTTTTTTTTTTTTTAAATAGTCATTTTGCATGTTTTTTCCGCCATAAGTCATAAACATTACTGGATAATTTGTATTATTTTTATTTATTAATTCTAATTTAGTTGAAAACGATAATCCAAAATGGCTTAAAATGCCGTCATCATCAGTGTGTCAACTCATACAAAATGCTGTCCAAACACTTATGTAGCTCACTGTACATTTGGCTATGTTTATTTGGATATTAACTGAATTGGAGTTTAAATTGAGTAGGTATACATTGCAGACCACTCTTTTTGCCAAGCACATTAAATGTATAGGAAATTGTCTTGTGTGTATATATATACACAAGTATGTCTGAATGAGACACTGACCTATAAATGATAGCTATGTTTAATATGCGTTAAAATACGTCGTAATAGAATGCTACAAAAACTCAATTTCCCAGAATTCCCTAGTGAAAGACAGCGGCAGCGGAGGCGGGACAGAAGTAATCGGACGTTGTTGCTCGGAAACAGTTTGCGCGCACCACTATGTGTGAAGCTTGGCTAAATGGATTAGTGAACTGGGGTGCCACAAAACGATGCATACTAACTGTCCAGTCACTGCTTTTGGTAGAACTATCTTTTATCATCCATATTTACTCAGCTGAGGAATGAAAAGCAAAAAACTGAGGTCTGCCAAAGCTGGAAACAGCAAAAGGAAAGGTAAATTGTTGTCAGCTAACCTAACGTCGCTAGCAAGCCAGCTAAGTTGTTTGGTAGTTAGCGTCAGCTGTCAAAGTCACATTAACCTAATATTTTAGTTAATCATCTCATCTTGCACTCGTGCTAATGTGTTTATCTGCAGTCTCTTTCTCTCACTCTCTATCCCTGTGCGTGCCCTGCTCAGTGCTTTTTGCCTGTAGCTTCGATGTCGTTAAAGACAGTGGTTAAACGTTAACGTTAGTTTTTTTTTTCTTTTTGTTAGCGTAAACGTTATAGTTCAGCTTTTGCTCAATCATGCTAAACCTATTTAATTGTAACGTTATTACAGTATTCACATTTTCGCTCAATAAGTAGCTAAGAAGATAAAGACGAACACACAACTCATTCATACCACTTGGCTATTGTGAGAACACCATCTTGCTTGTTTATGGCTTCACTTGTGCAACAGTAAAATCCCTTTCGGTTCATTTCCAGCACTTTTGTAAACATGTTCTTACGAATCTTGGGTTTAAAACATCATATTGACTCAAAATAAAAAAAATCACATAATACACAGGTTACTGCATCACCAATGTAAATTAATATTGCACATATTTTGTTCATTTGGAAATAATTTGGAAAGAAAAATGTAACAGGGATAATCAGGTAAGCTGACTTTATTGGGGATTTCCCCTGTATATGTAGTGTGATATTTGAAATATTTGGAGGCTCACCTCTGCAGAACAACAGGATGATCTATCGCTGTGACCAGTATATTATATTGGCTTACTTTAAGCGTTTGTCATACCAGTCAATGTAGAGCTAAAACCTGCTGCAATTGTTATTCTTTTAAATCCCATCATATGGTGATCTTTGTCCAAGGTATACACTATGTCTGCATTGATTATGTGTTGACTTTGCTGTGATGAGTAATAATGAAACTCTTTTATGCAGTCCCCAGTGAGGTGTCCCCCTCCACCAGCCTCCCTCCTCTGGTTGAGGGCCAGCTGAGATGCTTCCTACGGGTGACAATAAGCAGAGTGTTATGGACGGTTCACAAGCCTCCATCTGTAACATTCGTCAGGTTGCGCTGGTGGGGAGAATCATCCAATGGGACACATTTTTGTCCACGAGATGGATCACAGGTGTCACAGAAGACTGTCAAAACCACAGCTTGCTTCCCCATCCGTTGTGGTCCAAAGCAGTTCACCTCATACCTAACAGGTAACTGAACATGTTTTAATGTGTACTTTGGCTGTGATGCAACACACACATTTTATAAACCTCCAACAAATCTGTCCTTCATGAACAGATATGGGCTCTTTGGTGCTAGAAGTTTTGACAAAGGTGGACCATTTGCCGATTGCACGTGCTCAGGTTGCTGGGATCTCTCGTCTCTCTCTTTCACATTCCATCGGTGGGTTTTACACCCTTGTGTCTCCAACATCTGAAAAGTTGGGAGAGTTACAGGTAAGTGGGGAAACTCCTCATTTGAAGCAACATTTACCAGTCAAATACAGTCATAGAATAGAGTCGGACATCTGAATGATGATTGGTTAACTACCAAAGTGACTGGATATGTAGACAATGACTAGCCACAGCAGAAATTTAACAGCATTTGCTGTTAATTTCCCAAGCTGTGTGCAGTTACTCTTGATTACCAGATAGTTATTACAGACATTATTCACTTTGCTGACTGCACAACTATCGCATAGTTTAGGGGCAGCAGGGTGGTGCGGTGAGCAGCACGACCTTCAACTGGAGGACACAGTTCAAGCCCCCGTGTCAGCAAGCATCCGTCCTGCTGAAGTCTCCTTGTACAATACACTGACTCTATACTGAATCAGAACAGCTCCAGGGGTGCTGTAGTTCACAGTTCTGTAGTTCACCCTGCACTTTAACCTGTCTGTGGAAGGGGAAAGGATTCATCTCTAGCACCATTCATGTTTTCTGTTATGGCACTCTGAGGACAACGTACTAATCAGTTACTATTCATAGGTTGCTCAATGTAAGCGTAGATCATAGATTTCCCTTTTACCACCTTAGGTGTCACTTTCTTTGGAGCCCCTGATGGAAGCCTATGACAGCAGCAGCTCAGTTCCCACCACAGATATCAGTATTGAAGCACCACAAGTCACCACACTCTTGGTGCCCTCTCTACCCAGACCTCTCTCTGTCAACGGTGGGAAAGAGTCAGCTGGGAGCAGCAAAGGAAACACACCAAGGTTTGAAGTGATTGCTGTATTGTTGTTGTTCATGATCTGATATCTGTTTCTTATTGTTAGAGCCGAGAACCTAAAGTTTAACTCTACATCTGAGCTTAATGGTTGTATATGTTTTATATGATATTTTCAGAGGGAAAGACCATTTATATTTCCGAAGTGCCCAGACAGACAAAGGTAAAGAAGAGTCATTGGAAAACCAGATGCCAACAGCAGATCGATCTCAAAATAGTCAAACAGCCACAAACCCTTCAAGACAGGGTCAGCCTCATGACAGCCAGATAACTCATGATGTACTCTCAGGTTGGTTGCAACATCAGATAACCACACAGATAAAAATTGACTGTTTCTTAACAACTTGATGACAATTTTGCTTGTCTCAGTTATTTTAGAGCGTGGGAGCAAGCTTAGAAACGCCATGGTGGTATCAGCATTGAAATGTGACCTGGATTCTGACATGGCTCTGAAAGACACCCCTCTCCCTCTCCCAAAGGATAACATCCTACCGCCTTTCAAGTTAGTGTTTGGAGAGAGACATGGTAGAGCTGTAAAAAACACGTTTTAATTGTATCTATGCTTACACAAAGAACACTTTCTGTAATTCCTGTGTCTCCAGGCCATCTCCTCCTCCCTGTGGGAAATTGCTCCAAAATATTCTGCTTGCTGACTCAAGCCTCCAGCAGTCCCATCATGCTGTGGTGGTCTCAGACCACCTCAGCCCAGACTGTCCTGCTGACATGGAGAGCAGAGCTGTGGATCTGCTCCTTGGCAGGTAGCTGTGTGTGGTTCAGCATTATCTCCAAACTTCACACCAAAAAAAATATAGGTGTGAATAAGAGAAATTGTTCTGTTTTTTTTTTTTTTTGTTTTTTTTTTCTCTTTTTCTTCTCTCTCCTATGTCCATTTTTTTTGGTTTTTTTTGTTTAGCTTAAACACATCTCCTGTACCACTCTGGGATGGGGATGGCTCTTCCCCCGAATCTCTGTCTGGACATAGCAGTGTGTGTGGGGATAGTGAGCTGAATGACCCACAATATGATCAGAGCTTACTGGAGAATTTGTTCTACAAAATCCCTGTAAGTAGATATTTTCCTTCTTCTTTCCTTCGGACCCTGGACCCATTGACACATTTTACAGCAACCCATCAAAAGTGATTTTCCAGGATACAGCTTGTAAGCCATTTATGTTTTTATGTGTCTCTTAGATGTCGGATATCAGACCGGATGACACTGAGGTGGAGGTTGAGAGGACAATGTCTTCGAGCAAAAATCAACAAAAGAGGAGCTCCCCAGGTGGGGCTGAAAATCAGCTGAAGCATTTGGGATCCAAGAAAATTGGAGAGTAAGTTATTCTCAGTTTTGCCATTTTATTTTCATTAGATATTTCAAACGATTGTAGAATATCACAAAAACAACTAAACAAACAATGTCATCAGTGACTGATCAATATCCATATTGTTGCATACTATAGCAATTCAGAATTATAATCACTTTAATTTGTCAGATACAAAGGGTGCACAAGGAATTTGACCTGGTGAATTGATTAACACAATTATTAACTATTGACATGCCAGGTACAGGTGACAGTGACATAGACATACTGTGTGACAGTAAACTAAACATAAATGCAAAAAAGTATACATTCAAAACAAATATGCATTCAAGCTATTGTGGTTCTGTCTAGCTCAAAGTCAGAACATCTGCGGACTCCAGATGATGGTGATCTTGCTGCCTTGAGTACAGACCAGCTATCTGTGCTGAGTGGGATTCGGCTTGCAAGAGTAACCATCCACTCCTTGACTGTACCTACAGGCAGCACCACCAACACACCCAAAAAGACCTTGAGTAAAGGGAAACCTCCCCGACCGCTAATCAGCAAGAAATGGTAGGCAAAACATTTTGCGTCATTTCATTTAAACTCTTTATTCATTCTTATGCAGAACAACAACCTGCGATGTCTCCTCTCTTTTTGTAGCCCATATTTTGTGGAGTACATGTTCCCTGTGGCTTCCAGTTCCAGTCGACGTGATCATCGTCAGGTTGTGGCAGGAGAGATGACGCGAGTTGTCTCCAGTAAAGTCTCAGGAGGAGGTTTGATGTGTTCGAATAGGCAGCTTTCTTGAAAGATATGAGCTGGCCTTTAGTACAGTTTTGTTGAGGTATCTGAAGTACTCTCTTCTGTGTTTTCAGAGGTGACGTTCCATCAGCACTGTGTGTTTCCTGTCCACATCAGTGGAGCAACAATTCAACAGTGGTGGGGAACTGACCTCATTTTCAAGATCTACTCCCGGAAGAACAACCAAAAGAAGGTAAGTGGAGTCGACAGACTGCTTGTAATACTACATTATTACAAGCCGTATTGATTTAAAAACTATGTATCATAGGTCCCAGTGTTTAAAGGTGGATGACTGTCACTTCAGTTTCCAAGCACTGACGAAGGTGTAACCCAGGGTTCGATATTATGTCAATGACGTCTCAGCAAAAACTGATTGTAATGTCCATCTGTCTGCACATGACGTAGTTCTGTACAAGTGGCTATTGAAAACCAGTAATATGCCTTCAGTGCCTTGCAGAAAAACCCTTGTAAGCCTCAAACTTGTGCTAAATGCTGAGGAGACTAAATGCATATAATTCTAAATAAATACTTGGGAACCTAGCTCGAGGACAAATTTTCCTTCAAAGTACAAATAAGATAAAGTTGTCAAAATGTTGCAGCTGCAACTTTGCTACTTTTCAGATACTGTGCCCCAAAAACCTGGAATGTTCTCCGACACTTTTTAAAACTTGATGCACTGATTAACATGGATCATTTTAAAAAAATCTGATTTTTAACCTCTAATCTTACCATGATTGAATGTAATGGTGTACTTTGGTGTATTATTCTTATTCTTATGTGACTCTGACCTCTTGCTATGTAACTCGGCTCTATTGAAAATGAAGCCCTGCCTCAATGTGACTCAGAGGTGAAATAAAGGTTAAATAAAAATTTCCTGCTTCCATGAAATGCTTTCAAACTACACTCATTAAAACTATCATCATAAGATACATGACAAAGGAAAGAAATGCTGGTGATGACCATGGCTCCTGTTGTTGCAGCCTGTTCCCATCGGTAAGGCAGTTTATCCACTGCGTTGTCTGCTTCAGAGGGAGCAGCTGAGGCAGTTAGTTGTCTTACCTGTGCAAAGTCTGGAAGAGACCAGTGAAACCCAGGAGATTGGCCCACTCAAGGTGATATATTTTATCCAAGCATTAATGTTTTCTTGGCCAATGTTGTTTCTTTCATAGAAAGACCATTTATTTCGTTGGACCATTTATTTAATTGTGTTTTTCAGGTGTCACTAGAACTTGCTGTAGACAACAAAGACTTTTCATCTGCTAAAAGTGGGTTGGCTGGAAGTGTTAGATTGCCTTCACATACCATACCCAGTCCACAAAGAGAGCCCAGCTCCATATTCCAGGATGTTGAAACAGGCTGGGAGGAATTACCAGCTGGCCCTGCAGGAGACTCCATGTTGGATGTGTGGACTAACCAACAGAGGACCTCAAAAGGACCCTCTCCCAGCCTCCACACATTTCCTCACAACTCATGGCAGCAGGTGGAGGAGGACTATGAGGTCCTGCTGCATGCCTTGCTCATGGTGCCCAATGGAAATAACTTTAACTGTGGGCCCATGCAGGCTCCTAATGTCTACTTGAACTGTAAGTTCTTTGGGTCCGATGAGACTGCGAGATCTGTTGTCAGCTGGGGCAAGGCAAACCCTTCCTTCAACTTTGTTCAGGTTAGCTAAAAGAAATAAGTCCCACAGGATTTAGTTTTTAAAATTAGCAGGCTCATGTGGTTGTTATATACCAAATTCTACTGAGCCAAGTAATTAATTTTTTTTCTCACCATTTCTCAGGTAACTCCAGTGGCCTTAACAGCTAAGCTGCTGGAGAGGATGAAGAATAACATGATGGTGATTGAAGTGTGGCAGAAGACTGGAAGCTCAGGGCAGGATCGACTCCTTGGCCTAGTTAAACTACCTCTCCACCAGTTCTACATGTCGTTTAGGTGAGCTATTTATCATAACAGCCACATACACACTGCAACTGAATATGGTTGTCACTGCTCATTGGAGTGCTTAATCCTGTATTAACTCCCGAATTTGAGTGCGGATTCGGTTAGTGTAGTGTAGTGTACACCAGAACCTCATTGGGCAACTGGTTGTAAGTGATGTAAGGTGCAACACTTGTTACGGTACGCAGCGTTATTATTGTTCATTTAAAAAAAAAAAAAAAAATGGTGGTTAGTGGAGCATTGTTGTGGTCGGAGCGGGAGACAAAATTATTGAGTATTTGGGCAGAGGGGTACGTCCAAAAAAAACCTAAACCCTTGCAGTAGTCATATAGGTTTGTCATGTAGGTACTACAGTTAAAGACGTTATTTATAGTAATGGCGAGATCGGGGGAGTGGAGTGACCTTTGCCCGTATGTACACAGTGAAGTCACTCTGCTCTAATGTGTACCATACATAATGACATTCACTCATTTACAAATACGGTACTCACTCCCAAAAACTGACAGTGTGTACGTGGCCAATACGTCTTTAAAAGTCCCCTAATGAGACTAAATAGAATTGCAGCAAGCAAAGACATTTTTTGTCTTTGCTTACAGTGGGGAAAATTTAAGGGCTTCCAAGGGCCACATGTGTCCTCACTATAATTTTGAGAATCTGCTTATATTATACAATAATGTTGGGTGACCTAACAGAATATCTCTTTGCTTATTCTCTCTAGAGATCCAAAGATCACCCGCCTTCTTCTCCAGGCACAGTACCCTGTTTTAGGGGTGGACTGCTACATGCCAGTTGTTGATGTGTTCTCAGGTAGTTGCAAGGGAAACCTCAGGGTTGTTTTGGCTATGGGCCAATCAGAACAAATACTTGCCTTCCAGCGGATGAGGGATGAGGAGTATGGCTCTGTGTCTCAACCTCCAAGACCAGTCCATCTGCTTGATCACCAGCCATATTCACAAACAAAGGTGTGTGTTTTTTTTTTTTTTGCTTTTTGTTACCTTAGACTTTTTATGTTACCTTAGACTTTTTATTTTATTTCCATGTTCAGTGTCAAACATACAACTATTAAACTTCCATTCCTATCATGTGGAAATGTTTGGGGAACAGCATTCACCACCAATGAATTCTACAAGATAGTTTTTGCTGATGCACAATAAATTGCCAAAACTATCAAAATGAACCATACACCATTTAAAACCTTACTAATAAGCTACCTAGCAAACTAGGTAGAAGAGTCAGTGTTTTATGTACATATTTAGATAGGGTGTGTAAAAGTGTGAAGTACAGTTCGGTCGGAAGTTTACATACACTTATGACATTAAAACTAAAAGAATCACCACTCCAGAGACTTCATGTTACCATACATGTCTTTTGGCAAGTCAGTTAGGATATCTACTTTGTCCAGAATAAAAGTAATTTTCTCACAGTTGATCAGAGACAGATTTATTTCAATTTAAATTCACAATATCAGAATTCCAGTGTTTACACCAAGTTCACTGTCTCTTTAAACAGCCTGGAAGCTTCCGGAAATTGATGTCATGACTTTAGAAGCTTCGGATTGGCGAATTGTCATTATTGGGAGTCAATTGGGGGCGTACCTGTGGCTGTATTTTAGGGCCTCCCTTCAAACCCAGTGTGCTTTTGCTTGTCATCATGGAAAAATCTAAAGACATCAGCCAAGACATTAGAAAACAAATTATAGACTTTCACAAGTCTGGTTTCTCCTTGAGAGCGATGTCCAGACGTTTGAAGGAACCACGTTCATCTGTACAAACAATAGTACACAAATATAAACACCACGGGAGCATACAGCCATCGCATCGTTCAGGAAGGAGACGTGTACTGACTCCTAGAGATTGCTGTAGTTGCTGTACGTATATTTCTGACCCAGCAGATTTTGTCATATTTCCAGAAGACCTATAATAAATTTATGAAAGAACTAAAATTCATGAATATTTTTTTGTGACAAAGAAGTATGTGCTCCAATCATTCCATCACAGAAAAATAAGAGTTGTAGAAATCATTGGAAACTCAAGACTGCCATGATATACATGTTCTTTACAAGTGTATGTAAACTTTTGACCACAACTGTACCTTAAGTTTATATTTCTGTGTGCAAATCGTATATGTGTGCACTGTCAACGAACAGAATCAGTCACACCTATCTAATATTTGGCAATCCCAATGCATGTTTTTTTTTCCCCCTCTCATGAGTGGACATGGGCAAGATTACACGTTGCCTATGCTCAAAAAGTCACCAGGTCCATTTCACCTCCTTTCACCATGTTGTCTATCCCTCAGGTGAGCGAAGCAAAAGAGGCTATGCAAGAGCATCTGTTTGTGATAAGAGTGGAGAAGGTCAATGGACTCACACCACTGCAGTCCACAGTCTGGGGAGAGGCTGACTGCTACGTCCAGTACACTTTCCCCTCACAGGAAGGCGACCCTGCTGCAAATCTGGACCCAAACCTTATAGAGAGCAGTAAGGCGATCGATTTAATTGGAAAAACATATACCAAAAATAATACTTACTTAATTTACTTATTGTATTTCCTCTGTCTTGTTCTAACCCCAATAGGTGTGAACCTGAAACAGTTTCGTACTACCACCACCCTCTGTGTCCCTGACCCAATGTTTGGCCATAGTGAGACCCACGTGCTGTTGGCTCCTGTAGGAGTCCCTGTCCAGAGGCTGCTTCTGAGCTCTCTTTCAAGTCAGGGCCTGACCAGTGGAGGAGGTGTCCAGTTTGAAGTATGGTGCAGGTCAGTGGGTTTTTTAATAGTTGGCCTAGCTGCAAAACGGCAGCTTGCCCTACCTTGCGACTAAAACCATTACCTTATAATAGAGATTGAAGAAAAGTGATTAGTGTTTTTTTGTTGTTGCTTTTTTTACTTTGAAGGTGAAAACCTAAATCAGAACCTTACCCCTTTTATGTTATGAAAGATCTACCCTGTTGGGCTGAATTCTTACTGGTTTCATAGTAATGATTAATGGATATCTGCAGATATTATTATCCAAATGTCCGAGATCAGCATGTGGCCAAAGGAATGCTCCCGCTGTCCAAGCTGTGTGCCATGGTGACCATGCAGAGACAGCAACCTAATGAGGCTCAAGTGTTCTCCCTCCCTCTGGTGCCCAGGATTGACAGTCCCACAGGACATCAGCCTCAGCCCTCAGGTACACACACGCACACACAGAGGGATGACACTGTTAAATGAGCACATAGAAGTTAATGTTTTGAATCTACTGTGTTGTTCCTTAGGCTTGCTAGATGTGTGTGTTCAGTACAAGCACCGGCCTCTGAGACCTGAAGGACAGATTGGCAGGGGGATTGCCTCTCGTGTTGTGACACTGGTGATTCAGGTGCATAGAGCTTCTGGGCTGAAAGCAGCAGCAAGGTACATCACTAAGATTTTTTTTAAACAGAAAAAAACAGTGGGTTTACAGAGTTAGCAGTTCAAAGCAGAATTAAAACGTAGAATTGAGAGCTTTGGGGGTAAACTCTGTTTAGTATTTTCTTCAAATGATAAAAATGAACAAAAACTCCCCTCAGTGTTTGTGTAATACAAGTCGGGCTGTGTCTGGTAAGGTGTGTGTGTGTGTTTTTGTGTGTGTATCAGTGACAGTTTTAAAACCTTTAAAATGTTTTGGCCCATGTTTACAATAAATAAGGATTACTATTGCAACAACACATCATCAGGAGGGTAAAACTAACCTGTCTCACGATCGTCTAAACCCAGCTCACGTTCCCTATTAGTGGGTGAAAAAATCCACATCTAAATACACACAACACATTTGTGAAAACATTTTTAGCCTGCCTTGAACATTTACTACTATAAGATAAGTTGCATGATTACTAAGGGTGGAACAGCACATGTAAAAGACTGATGATTGATGATGACTTATTACAAGACTGAGTAAACTGATTACAATCAGTTTAATCGTGCTAGTGCTTTGCTAATTCACAGGCTCGTTGTGCCTGCCATCATTTTGTTGGTAAAACTGTAATATGGAGTAGCAATTGACTGTTTGATAGAATACTGAAAATAAAAATTATTCAAACTGTGATGTTGGGATACCGTTACTTGACCAAGATACTGTAGGTGAGCTGTATGTAGGCAGCTTTGTCGCTTGCACTAAACTCCAACTAAGATATCAAGCAGTAGCTTTCTTCACTAGCTGATTTAAGAAATGCCATAACGATCTCTGAATAGATGTTAGAAAAAAGGCCCTGCATCTAATGGATGTGTTAAGATTTGTCTTTGCAGTGGGAAAGCTGATTTCTATGGACGGTACCAAATGTGTGAAGCAGTATTCTCTGTTCATTTGGCCTGTAGGCAGCAGTAAACAGGATGTAACGTTATTGATACTAGAGTATAATCCTGCCATGGATATCTTTTTTTTCATCACCAGAACAGAACTGTCATATTTAACAAATTCACCCTTAGGTAGGTCAGTCACCTGTTTGGCTGTTAATTCAAATCATGAAAATACTATCAACTAAGAAATCCAAAAATGGGGAAGAAATTTTACAAAAATATTTCATAAAAGTTACAGTAAATTGGACTTTTTATATTTGTTTCATCGCTTCCTTTTGGATCACAGTGTAAGAACTCACTCTAGCTCTTGTAATTAAAGGTGTTTTGTATAACTTCTACACACTGCCCTCGCGTTTGCTAATGTGCTTCTGCCTCTTCTTGCAGGGCGTTATCAGAGCAAGATGAACGGTTCCAGTACTATGCTGATGTAGGAGTGAACGCTTATGTCACAGTCCAGCTCTCTTTCTTGCCTGAGAGTGAGAGGAGGTGCACCCGCGTGGTCGCCAGGACCTTCTGCCCAGAGTTTGACCACCACATGGAGGTGCCCTGTGATCTGCAGGTGCAGAGGAGCAGTGGAGAGACCTGCAGCCTGGCTGAGCTACTGGAGGAGGCCTCAGCCGTCTTTACTGTTTGGAACAGAGACAGTCGCAAAGGTCTGCAGTTTAAGAGGTCATGTGATACCATTTGCCACAACAGCAAATTAAGAAAAATTTTATGTAAAATTCAGCACAGAGAATCTGTTATTTCAATGCCCAATCAAAGTTCAATGTGTCAGGGATGTCATTTTTTTATTTCTCATGTTTGCCTACTTTATTCCTGCTTTTATTGCTTAATCTGAGTAGATATAAACAAATAGACGCTTAAACTAGTGAACCTCTTAAAAAATTGTATTCTTGAATTCTTGGTGAATTTTCTTCTTGCTAGCAAGAAAAAAGCAATAAACAGGAGATATTGTTACTGATGAATGAATGAAAGGCATGAAATCGTGTCAACTGTAGCATCTACAAAAACAACTTTTCGTAAGTTAATCAAATTATAGAAATTTTACCCCTAACTTGGTGGCACATTTTTTCACATGTGGTTTACTCTACTGATTTCAAACATTGCAAACATTTACCAGACCTTTTACAACTTCAGATTACGTCCTCATGCTCAACACATACCGTTAGTCCGAATCAATTTAAGAATGAAAGAAATGTCTTCACCAACATGTTTTGGTTTTTGGTGGCCAGGCTGTCCTTTTGTTTATGTTTGTTATTGCTGTTGTTATATAGTTATTTGTTTTATAAGTTTGTGATTTAGAAACATCCTCAAATTATTAATTGTAATGGCAGAAATATCTATCTGTAATTAATTAATTTGTTTTGTGCTATTTGTCTTAGTGATGGACAGTCCTAAATCTAATGACACGATGTTGGGCACAGTTAAAATTCCATTGGCTAATTTCATCTATAAAAGAACAGGTATGTTGCACTTTCAATGATTGCATGGGCTAGATAGGAGATTTCCACAGTCATCATGCACTCACTGTTTAAATTTAATCTCAATCTAAATTAACAGGCATTTCGGGCTGGTTTGGAGTGTATGTACCTCAGGACCTGGGCCCATCCCATGACCATCACATCTTGGTTGGAGGCCTTGAGATCTCTATCAGCTTTACCCACCATGCAGACAGGGAAAGGGTCATTAAAGCTGCCCAAGGCTTGGGTTGGGAAGTGGAGAGAGAGAGAGAGTATGAAAGGCGGGATGATGAAGAGGCCTGGGAAGAAAGCACGAGAACTATGTCTCTGACTTTGTCCATGCCTAGAGCATGGGTACCTGTCCACTGCCTGCTTCTGCCTGGCCACAGTGAGCTTCAGCGTTCCACCTACTGCTACTTCAGATACAAGTTCTATGACCAGGAGGCCTTCTGTTCCCAGATGAAACACCCTTCTGTAGAGGAGGGTGGGGAGGAAGGCCAGGCCACAGTGGCTTTCCAAGGCAGTAGGACTGTGAAGCTCAGAAGCAGCCAGCCACTGCTGTGGTACCTCAGGGAGGAGAGGCTGGAGGTTCAGGTGTGGGTTGCCTTTAGGAAGGACAAGACACAGAGGCCTCACAACACAGACCGACTGGTGGGTTCAGCGTTTGTCGATCTGTCCTCTCTTGCCAAGAGGCCCAGGCACAAGCCGACTCTTAGTGGTATGAAGTAATACTATTACTTATTACATCATTTTTGCTTTAGTGAAATTATGGATGTGTTACTGTATTTGAGATCAATAACAGCTGTGTTTTTGGTCACAGGAGTGTACCCGCTGTTTAGACACTCAGCAGCAGATTTGTATGGAGGTGCCCTGAGGGTTCACATCACCTTGACCACAGGTTGTCTTCCTGGGGAGCCCACTGCCGGAATTGACAGCCAGGAGGAGCTCTTACCAGGCGAGGAAGAGGTAGTAGATCGAGGCCCCTCACCTACCACTACACCCAGACAGTCGAGCACACAAAACCAGCCCAAATCCTCCACAAGTAGAGACTTTGCTGCTGTGCAGCACACAGAGATCAGCAAGGAGGAGTCCTTCCCTGTGACCATCACAGTTGACAGGGCCATGCACCTCAGTCTGAAAGGTGAGCTTGTGACCTGAAATCTAAGCTTTCATTGTTTATGTACAATGATCTGATGTGTATGTCATCTTTCTCTGTTAGGCTGTCCTCTAGCTGAGCGCAGTGGAGGGATGCCATGCTGCTGTGTATCCTACATCACCGCTGACTCTGCTGAACCAGTCTCCACTGCTGTCGTAGCCAACACTGACTGCCCTGTGTGGGACCACCACCAGGAGTGCAGGTAGTGTCATAATTGCAGACAAAATCTTTAAAGATGTCACAATATGCTGAAACAACCAATGGTTATCAAACACTGGTGTGTTGTTTTAAAATTACAGGCTTCCAAAGCAGCTACTGGTAGATCCACAACAATCTCTTGTGTTCAAAGCCTGGCACAAAGGAGGTACAGTGATGGAGTTTCAATTTCTGATGAGTTATATGCTGAGTTGTTAGATACATTTCTTATTTTTTGTGTTGTTTTGTTCCTATAGACATGGAGCGGGTGATTGGATTTGCCTCTGTGGACCTGTCCCCCTTGCTGTCTGGGTTCCAGTCGGTGTGTGGTTGGTACAACATCACAGACTTCAGCGGCCAGTGTCAGGGCCAGCTCAAAGTGGCCATCTCTCCCCTGAAGGCGGTCCAGGAACTCCGGGGGCAGAGACAAGCTGTTAATGAAGAGGCCTCCAAAAACTCATCGGTGCGAGCAGTGTATTCAGAAATAATCGGCACCTTACACCATGTTGTCCTTACTTAGAACTTATTTGGAATAAACCTATCACACAAAAACAATCTATTTTTTTCAGACTCATAACAGTGAATGTGTTTCATCAACAGGCTTTATTCCAAGCCCCCCCTCTCAGCTACCATACCACAGCCATGTATAGCAGCTTCCCCTCTCACATCAGCCGCTACCCTGAGCAGAAGATCTCGTCACCTGACAGGCTTTTCTCTGGAAGGTTTCAAAAACAATGTTATTTACACATTGATATAAGTGGTGTTTGAAATGTGTTGGCTCATACTAAAAAAATCTTGCATAAACCACAACTGCTATTTTTACAAATCGTTCCAGGTCCAGTGAGAGTGACCGTCATGATGAGCATATGGACAATGTACGTCTTTACCACCAGAGTCTGCAGGAGCAGGCAGCAGCTCATTCTGTCTGTAGCAGCAGTGCTGGGGACATCCATCCTTCCAGCTCAGTCCTGTTCTCAGCTCTCAGGTATTAGTCCTCAGAAAATACAGTCTACTGACATCAATTTTGTATAAACAGTTTACTTTTTACAGATTGACAATAAATCTGTGATTTGACTAGGACTCTGAATTACTTATTTTCCAGGAAAAATCTAAGCGAGCTTGACGACATCCAGAGATACTTCAGTCGTAAGCTGTCAACTCCCACATTCCCATCTACGAGCGGGCAGGGCTGTCACTCCAGGCAGGAGCCGCATCAGGACTCCGAGACAGACACATGTCAGCTTCTCCACAAGTCCAACCAGCTGGTTGGGGAGGTCAACAGTCTCATTAGAGGTGAGCTCCTCTCTTGTTCTGTTGAAAGGGATCCTTTATGCAGGAAGAAAAAACAACTCCGTAACCAATTGAATCCTTGACTGCTCATGAACTCAAACAAAAATATGATCAAAATGAGCATGTTCCACTAAAGAGTAATGCTGCTTTAAATCTTCACTGTTCCCTTCACCTAGGTCTACAGGGACAGCGCCTGGAGACAATAGCCTCTAACCCCCAGAGCAACTCAACAACTCCCCCTATTGAAGATGACAACCCCCTACCCATGAACTCTGGCACTTTCCCTGAGCGTATTCTCAGTCCACACAGAGCTGCAGAATCCCCCCAAGAAGATATGTCTGCTCTGCCCTCACCGCTTGCAAGGATGTCTGAGGACCACACAGGCTCCCAGGCAGAGGAAGAAGATGGCCACCACCACACACCTGCTGTGTCTGAGGATGAAGAGGAAGAAGGAACAGAAGGATGCAGAAAAGATGATGATGAAGATGATGATGAAGATTACGAGGAGTTTGTGGTGAAGCCTAGGCATCTAAATGAAGTGAGCTCTTTAACAGACAAAACTAGCCCCTGGACCAGCATCCTGTCAGACCCTGACCTGGTTTCTCAGGAGAGCCTTGAGGCACCAGAGGACCAGCCGGCCAGCCATTACCCTGATCAAACCCACAAAGAAGGGGGGAAGAAGAGTGGAGACCACAGGCGTACCAGACTAGAGGAAAGTGAACACTTTGACTCTGACCATTGTAATGAATCAGTAGTAGATGTTTCAGACACAGAGAGAGATGGTGAGAGGACACAGCAAGCTCTAGATGAGGAACAAGCAAAGGAGCCCAACACCACAATCAAGGGGTCGGGTGACAGAACTGCTCATTCTGAAGATGGGGGCCCACAGGACGCCGTGTTCATGTATGACGCTTCATGTTCCCTGCTCAATGAAGATACACAGCCCGAACCGTATCCTTGATCAGTCCTTGGTGTTGTCTTGCCTGTCTATCACATCAGCATTTGTTCTTATCAATTCAGCATTTTTTTTAACATTCTATATCAAGCTGTGCTCCTGTGGAGGTCCCTAATTTCTTCCTCCCCTCTCACCAACTGGAGGCATCTATGAGAGCCCTACGTTTAGCTCCTGCTTTCTCCCAGTCCTACAGTGACCCAGTGAGTATTTAGTATGATCCCCACTTCTGGCTTTCACACACTCGCTCTCCCCCTCTATGTTTCATTCTCATCTCCCTGTGTAACTGAATGTGTTGGTATAAATCAGTACCTTTTTGAGCTTGTTATTTGTTTGAGAGACTGATATAAACAAGGGATTAATTTAATAGGTTTTAATGACTAATAAGGCAAGGTGGATCCAAGGTGTGGAAATGCAGCCGTAGGTCATGGAGTTAGAGGTGGGTGGAGGTTGGGCTTGGGGTATGGTTTGCAGCAGGGCCCTGTGAAGAACAGGTTCAAGCTAGTCACAGAAGATTGTACTCTATGTACTGTCGACTCACAGGTGGCAAGCCTGTTTCAGAGCCTATTGTGGTTGATTGTGTTTATCGGATTTACCTAAGGAAAGGTTTGCTCAATTTGAGAGATGACTCATGCAAATAGCGTCACTACCCAATTTAAGTCTCCTTTGATTGATCAGCACGCTTGTGTTCTTGAGTCAATGTTTGATTATATACTAAATGAGTATCTAGGAGTCTGTTTAGGCATCAACATCACAACTGAAATAAAATCCTCATTTAGAAGTTGCATTTTTCTGGCATGACAAATGTTAAATAATTGTGT
This sequence comes from Monocentris japonica, assembly GCA_900323365.1. NCBI lineage: Eukaryota > Metazoa > Chordata > Actinopteri > Trachichthyiformes > Monocentridae > Monocentris > Monocentris japonica. Next base: position 2,597 of record OOFE01023066.1, on the reverse strand, counting down.
TGTTTTTGTGTTTGTTTTTCCTAGAGACCTAGCTCTGTGATAAACGGCATTCCCCATCGGCGAGCTCCTCGACCAATGCCCAATATATCAGCAGCATCCATGAAGAAAGAAACCGCAAGAATAGCAAAAATATTTGCAGCTCATTTTAGTGAGGATCATTAGCACTCTGCTCTTTGTTAGATCTGTGTTGACTTTTTGGCTCAACATTTATGATCACATGCGATTGTGTTTACTGCTTAGTGGCTTCAGAGTGTGAAAAGATCATGTAAATTAAGTGTAACATTTTGTACTTTTATAAATAAATATTTGCTGTGTATTTATAATAATGCATGTTTTTTTGTATGTTGTTTATACATACTTAGTTCTGTAAGGGCTATATTTTGACTTTATGGTAGCTGGTATTACATCTGTTGCTCAGGTTTATTTGATCTCGGATTTGATTTGTGTACATGAACAAAACTCAAAACAAAGTAATGTGTGACGCCATCAAGCAACAGCAGCTCCCTCGTTGAATAGATTGATTCTGTAGGTAGTGTGACTGGGATATGGGTACATGTTGTGGTTCAGACCAGCCACACTACTATGAAATGAAGCTCCTTGGTCTGTAAGTGCTCAAGCAAATATAGTCCACTTTCATGTGTTCAAACACTGCGTTGGTTTTCCCTCTGAAATTTGGTCTGTTTTGCAGCTGTGTTGATGCTACATTTTTGTAGACTACATGCCAGTACGTTAAGATGATAATTTTGCTCTGCTCTGCCGTGTAAGCAGACGCTCTGGTAAACTACACCCACAACCACCCTGGGGGTGTGGAGTACTTAAAGCACTTGTTTTTCTACAGACGTTTTTTACGGAGCCCTCCCATCTCAAACCGGTTTACATTTGGGGTCCCGAAACAAGATCATAGGAACATCAGTAGTTAAAAGTTAATTTTTGCGGGTCCATGCTAATTGCAATTTCAAGGAGTGAATGTGTCAACGTATTTCAAAATAATGCCGTGCCGTGTCGGGATAACTGGTGTGAAAACAGGTTTAGTGCTTTGTTGTTGGAACAATTGAGGCTTGGCTTGCGTGTGACGGCAGTGTGGAGCAGCTGGCTGTGCAAAGACTCGACAACTCTCCGGTGGTTTGATACTCGACTTGCTACCGAATCGGCAATTTGGCAGTTACACTCGTTTGACTTTCAGATTAATAGATTAGGCAAACTACCTGCAGCTTGACTCCTGTCGCATGTGTCGCGGTTTATAAAATTATGACATCTGCATTTCCAAATATTTAATTTGTAGAAATCTCCATAGATATGTAATGCCTCATTCTGACATTCAGAAGAATTGAACTCGTCTGGTGCTCTCGAGACCGCGCGCTCTTTATTTTGATGACACTTGATCGCCATGGCCGGTGTGAGGACCTCCGACTTGGCTCCTACGGCCGCTGTGAAGTTCTTCGGCGCCGGGACCGCTGCCTGTGTTGCCGACTTGGTCACTTTTCCCCTGGACACTGCCAAAGTCAGACTCCAGGTGAGGGGACACACTGTCTCCTGGTTGCTTTATATTTCCGTCAGTAAACCAAAAGATCATGTCCTATATAGATAACATTGATACTACTTCCTATGTATGAGGGGTGGAAGTAACAAAACTTGATAAAGATGGAGGTGATCAAAATGCATGTGAAATGAAAAATAGAGATAAATTATCAAGTGATTTGATTAATTTAAAGCCGATTTGATTAAAGCAGTCGTCATATGATGAAAACAGCCATGTTTCATCATGTGGCGTGGTTTTTGATTGTCATTTTGGGCGTCAGTAACAAAAATTGCTTGCTGTAAACGATAAATGTCAGTTGGGTATTGTGACTGATGAACAGTAGACAGTAACAGAGACCAGTTGATTATCAAAGCAACACTTTCAAATAAAATGTCAATCAAGTTTATCAAATCAATGGACAATTTATCACTCTATTTTTCAATTCACATGCATTTTCATCACCTCCATTTTAAGTTTTGTTACTTCCTTTAGATTCAGGGTGAAGCCAAGCCCTCATTGGGGAGCCAGAAGGTGAGATACAAGGGTGTGTTCGGCACCATCAAGACCATGGTGAAGACAGAGGGACCAAGGAGCCTGTACAATGGACTGGTGGCAGGACTCCAGAGACAGATGAGCTTTGCTTCAGTCCGCATTGGCCTGTACGACTCCACGAAGCAGCTCTACACAAGGGGATCAGAAAGTATGCCCCGAAATATATACAGTCAATAGGCAACTTACTGAGGCAGTCAAATAGTGAAGTAAGATTGGTTCTTATTGTTGCAAACTCATGAAATATGTCTTTCTTCTGCTTGATGAATGTGTGGTATTCTGGCCAGTTGCTCACATTGTTGTTTAAGCTTATTTCTTTCTTATTGCAATGCTCTGATCTTCAGTTTTTCACCTTTAATTTTACTCCCGCAATCTCATTGAATACTTTTATACACTACTAGAGCTCACTTTACTTTTACTTTACTTGACAGCACCAGATATAAACAAACACAAAGTCTCCTTCCATACTGTGCACACCACAGCACATATTTCTTCTATTTTTTTTTTTTTTTTTTTTTTTGTTAATGGA
>OOFE01023064.1:4996-18498 GCA_900323365.1 Monocentris japonica | reverse complement strand
CAGATGGGCTAGCCAGTCATCTATCCATCACAATTTGGCCCTTGTCAAAGTCGCTCAGGTCCTTACACTTACCCATTTTTCCTGCTTCCAACACATCAACTTCAAGAACTGACTGTTCACTTGCTTCCCAATATATCCCACCCCTTGACAGGTGCCATTGTAACGAGATAATCAATGTTATTCACTTCACCTGTCAGTGGTTTTAATGTTGTGGCTGATCGGTGTGTGTGTGTGTGTGTGTTTGTGTGTGTGTGTGTGTGCGAGGGGGTGGTGACGGAAGCATGGGGTTGGATCAGTAGATCAAGAATAAGGGATGTTTGACAGAATAATTCAGAGGGAACTCCCACACTGTCTCTTTGAATAGTCCTGGATATACAAGCCTCCTCACCACACACCCTTTCTCCTCTCCTCTTCTTTCCTCTAATCTTGTCTTGCCTCTCTTCTTCTCTCCTCCTTTCTTTCTCTCACTTTTCTCCATTTTCTCCCTACCACTGCTTTTTATTTCCACTTGATTACACCCCTCTCACTCATTCTCCACATTTCTTCTCTCATCTTTCCCTCTCTCTCTCCTCTTCTTTTCTCTCTTCTCCTCCCTCCCCCATGCCCTGCTCTCCTTAATTAATACTTGTGTGACCTATTTAGTTGCTATGAATTATTAAAGTAGACTCTTCTGTGACTGCTTCTACCATCCTCACATGATGACTTCTCCTGACTAGCAATAGAATTGGGAGCTCATTGCGTGCAAATATACTCCCAGTTTGTATACGCTCTCAAAATCAATGTGCTGTTTTCAACACATCCATGTATATCATTTGAGAAAAACACATCTTTTACTACTTTTCTACATAGCATTTTACACAAGCTGCTATTAACATTTGTTGTTTTGAAATGTAACATGAGAAGCTGTGTTGAAAACGACATGTCTTTCAGAGGTTATTGAATTGTAAGCTTCAAAGTGGAATGGCTGTCCAACATTACTCAGTTGTTGGTGATTAAGCCCCATCTTGTCATGGTAGAATTGCATGATGATGAAGAAATGCAGCTTCTTTAAGAATACAAAATGCCACCTATTCAACACTTAAGAACTGACATAAGTGATTTGATGCCAGCAATGCTAAACATCTGTCTAGGAGACAACTATGTCCTGTTTGTCTGCAGGAATAGTTTAATTACAGCAACTATTATGAAAATCACAAGCTAAACACAATTTCCAATAAAGAGCAGTAAATGCATTTTCCCAAACCAAGCACATATCAAAACGTCTTTGCTAAAGATCTGCTCTGGTCTTTGGGTTTTTGTTGGTTGACCTGCTCCCATCTACTTAACTCCATTGTTTCTATGTCATTGAGCCTGACTTTGCAAATTATATTTTGTCTCAATTCACTGTCATAGTTATTACATCATGGCATTTGGCTCAGATGGATCTTCCTGATTCATGCCCTGCATGACATCAACTGGATGGAGTGGAGAGAGAGAAAAAGAGAATCTCTCCCTGATATTTAATACATCACAGACAATGAGATAGAGGAAATCAAAAGTATTTCTATGAACTACAAAAGTGATGAAAGAGGGAGAGAGAGCAAGAGAGAGGAAAATAAAAATGAAAAAAAAAGAAAAGAAGGAAGAGGCGGATACTCCCACTGCCAGGGTTTCCTTGATGCTGTCAGTGGCAAGAGGTTCAAAGTCAGACCAGTCAAACACTGGCTGCCTTCAGTATAATATTGAGTATGACAGTACATATTCTACGCTACCAGGAAGTTTCCTCTTGTGGATTCCAAAGTCTGGAAACATTGGCAGGCCAACAATAAATGAAATAGTGCATGATAGCATCAGAGGAGATAGCAATACAATACTAAAGCTATTTAACTGGGACTCTGGCATATCATGCTGACCGAATCTGACTCCAGGCCATTTTATAAAGCTTATGAAATAATGTCTCAATTGATTTATTTTAATGAGCAAAGAAGGAATTTGGGGGGAGATAAAATGCTGGCTTTGCTCTGGGCAAACTGTAATCAGGGATAAAGACGTTTTTAGTCATAAATGGGACTGTGAAACACCCTATACCTGTAGTAGACAGTAGCCCACTTTTTCCAGCATACAATAAACACCATTGTGATAGTGACATTTTAAAAGCCATGCAAAAGCATTTACAACAACCAATAGAAAAGAGTATTTTATTAGATTTCCTTTCCATGTAAATGAGAACAGATGGCTTTTCACACATACAGTGGCGTGCAAGCCTCACAAGAAAACAGCAACTTAAAGTCAAAAGATGCTACAACTCCCATGATTCATTTACCATGAAGACCAAAATCATGAAATTTAAATGCTGCACTAACAACCAAGCACTTAGAGTGTTCTAGAAAGAACACATGGAGTCCAGGGGGCTGTGATTTAGGGGCATTACATACATACATTAAAAAGGATAACTACACCATTGGACCTCCCAACCAGACTTGTAGCCTTAACAATGCATGGCTTGGGGAGGCTTACTCTTTTCACAGTTTAGAAAAGGGAATCCATGCAATCTCAGTGCTTATCAATAGACAAAGATGCACTGTGCATGAGTATACACAAATATGCACACACACACACAACAACAAAGGGACAAATCAAAATCCTGAACAAATGCCTGCCTCTGTGTGCTGAGGAGGCTATTCTGCTCTTAATTATGGCTCAGATGAATTTCTGATTCCACACAGTTCAAAGCCACGCTCATCTTATTCCTGGTGTCCAATTAAAAATGTCTCCAAACCTTTGCAGTACACAGTAAGATACAGCTGATTGCATGCCTGGACAGGGACTGGAACATCTAAAGCCAAACTAGATAAATAAATAAACCACACAAACCCCAGTGTACAAACTGTTCACACCCCAGAGGATGTTTGCAGTTTCTAAAAATGGGCTCTGATAGGCAGAGATAGCAAGTGAGAGAGCGGTGGAGGTTTTGTCCATATGATGTGGATCGCTGATGCAGAAAATATAACTATTACTTGGTAGGGATGAGATGATGGTTTCATTGCGACACGGGATGTGTCCATGTGTGTACATGTGTTTGTGCATGTGAGTGGATATGAATGTGTTGGTGAATGTGATCTTGTGGTGAGTCTCTTTATTTGTGGTTCAGTCAAATTTATATTCTCTTACCCCTCTCTTTCAAATCAGCTTTGGCAGTCTCCTGAAGGGTTGTCTAAGACATATAGCAGTTAGCAGGTCCAAAGCAGCAATTCATGACAAAAGCACTTCTGTAAAGTGCTCTGTTTTAAATGGATGAGTGACTGTACCCTTGCTATGATTTATCGAAAAGGTGCACAGCTGCTATACTTGTGAAATCAATGTTGCATCCACTTTTACTAGAACCAACCTACTGTGAAGGTGGAGCTACAGCAGTAAATGTACATTGTACATTACCGCGACAGTGACCCAGAACAGGAGTTTTTTTGTCATTTTTCAATAATGTAAGTGAGGGTCTTCCATTTCAACAAATTCAAGTCTTGTGTGGCCTACTGCACTGGCTAAAGCCCTGGATTACACATTCATTATAGAGAGGCTGAGCAATGAGCAACAAAACAAATGCAGGCTGACAGGGGTTTGGTTTGCAAGGTCACAAACCTAGCCCTCATGCAATATTTCTGAACATTGGTTGCGGTAGTGTGGTATTCAGGGGTCCAGGTTAAGTCCTTGGCTTATAATAAAAATATGTCTGCCATTGTAGTGTTTTTCTTATTGAGTCCTCACAGTAAAATGGCAAGATGAATAACACAACAGTCCTTACAACAACAAAAAAATTTCTTTGTTGTAAACTCTCCATGGTTCACAACTCTCCATGGTTCATATCATCACAATGTCTGGAGCTGCTCCTTGGAGGACATATTGGGGAAGAGGGTAGGTGAGAACACCAAGGGGGATTTTCTGAGGGTAAGAGTTCACTTCTGGTTCAGAAGTGACTGCAGTACTATAGAATGAAGCTAAATTGCATATAAACACTATAAAAGTCTCCCTTTCATTGTCTATTAAGCCTATCCAATCCTATTTTTCTTAAAACAAGTGGAAAGAAAATCTGCCAATGGGGTGAAATAAGTTGTGTTGCATTGGAAATATCAAATTATTTCACTCCATTGGAATATTTTCTCACTTGTTTTAATAAAAAATAAGATTTTAAAACTCAACATGAGATTAAATGACTTCAGATATACTGTATATTTTTGCAGTGTAGTTTGATCATTAAAATGAGTGTGCTATGTGGGATGTACCGTATTACAGTGCACTCAAATGACACCCAAGAGAAGCAGGAAACTTACTCCAGACAAAATAATTGCAACACACTAATTGTGTTGTGTCTTAAGCGCTTTCATGATGCAGACTACAGAGAGAGGTTGATCAGTATTGGTGAAATCTCTATGTGAGCATTATACAGACAGTGCCATCTCTGCATATATTTTTGCTTCATGGTATTTTTGTCTTATGTAGCTTCATTAGTCGAGACCATATGAAGCATGAAGCATTCTAACTCGCATTGATATTCTGCTCACTTCCAAGACTTCCTTGGAAAGGCAATTCAGTACATTTTGTACACTCAGTTTATATACAGATTACAGTTACTGAAAACGGCTAGCCACAGGCTAGTGGGCTGGTAAAATTGCCAACCCCTGGGCACACCCCACGCGATCCAGAATACATCAGTTACCTTTCTCCACCCACAGCTTCAATCAGAGGTCTTTGTATCACTTCTCTTCCCCTCCCTCTGTGTCAATCTGACAGGATATTCAATCATTCTACATATGATGAGATCACAGGACAGGACCCTTATCCATGCATCATGTCCAGGTATGAAAATCATAGGTGAGGATGTACATTACTTAAACAGAGGCACAGTTGACACGGAAAGGACATACTGTATGAGTTCCTTGATAACCACTGTTACCTATATTTCCTAGATATTTACATTACATTTAATTTCATTCTTTTCTCCAGGGGCAGTCTAATTGTAATTTACAATGTGTCTTCTGAGGTGTTTGTGATGTTTCTTTTCCCTGAATTGCTTTTCATTCAACAGGCGACAGACCTTTGCAAGTTGTGAAACAAGGAACATTTCAACATGATTAATATTCTATTGAGACTTTCTGTGCATGGTAATTTGATAATTATAACAGATGAATGAACTTTCTTGTGGAAATGAAAACAATACGGTGGGTCTCTCTTTGCACAAAATAACCATGCTGATACAGCAACTACCATGCTGAAACAGCTTGTTATTCCCTGATTAAAAGTTGCTAATTAAATCAGGGTCAGCAATTTAACTTTTGTCTAAAAGAATTAGAAAAGGTCAGCATGAAGGGAAAGCTTGATCCATAATTGAAAGCACTTGGAAGTTATATTCAACCTGTCAAAGCTTGTTAAATCACAGACATCATTCAGTGGCTCAATTCCAGGGGTATTAGGAGACACAGGAGCAATCAAACTCACTGGAAAAAAAGCCAGGAGATAGAGAAAGAGTAGACTATGAAATCATGAAAAATGTACAATTGAAGAAATAGGAGAGAGAGAGAGAGAGGTAAGAGGGACAGAGGCACACATGGAGAGTGAGCGAGAGAGTGAACAAAACAGACACACTCAGGCGTTTAGAGAAGAGGGGAGAAGGAGCACAGCTGCATAAAAAGTCCCCCACTATGAGTGGAGTCATCAAGCCAACAGACCAGATCCAGACAGTCCAAATCAGCAGAGACCCCCATCACACTGCAGTTCCACGAGCCCCTCGACTCCCAGAGCACAGATGAAACAGAAGAGTGGGCTTGTGTGTTTTTCAAACTTTTATCAGCTAGACACATCACATTTTCAACTTCACAAAAAGTACACACATGCATGCATGAATCACACACACACACACACACACACACACACACACACACACACACACACACAGAGTTGCTGCTCCCCTGCCAGTATGTTTTAAACTTGCTGAAAAAAGCCTGTCACCAAATTATAAGAGAGGGATGTGTGCTTGGGGTGCTGATGACTAGGTGTGCTGTGAGGCAGCTCATTTGTAAACTCCCAATGTCCCTCTCTCCCCCTCACTTGCCTACCATCATCCACTGAACTATGTTCAAACAAGTAGTTTAAATGAACACTGCAAGTATGAGGTAACATTTGCAGTTACAAGCTCCACGCCATCTTACCAGAGGCATACCAGGTCTCAAATTAGGTTTGATTAAAGCATTTTTGCTCATTGCTCCCTTTGGGAAGAGAAACAATAGATGACAGGCGAGCAGTATTGTGTAAGGTAATATCAGCATGAAGGTCATCCTCATTTGGATACCGTGGACATAGTGCTGGTACAGTATTTTGTGTCTGTTCCTGATCTTTGTGAAAAATTAGACACAATTGAACCAGAAAGCCCAGCAAGCTTTTTACAGATGCCAATGTGCAAGAAGTGGCCAAGTTAAAAGTCAATGCTAATGACCACAACATTTTCATAATATGATATTATGTCATGTTATTAAAAAAGGCTTGGGACCTGTTTTGAACTGACACCAGAAATAAATTTACGTGCCTGCTTTCACTAAATAATGCAGGTGGCAGCTATGAATGACTACGGATGCTGTCTCAACTTTCATTTTGACACTATATTTACACGTATTTTCAGTGTTGGTGCAGGTTGTTATATAAATATATAGTCCATGTCGAAAAGTTTGAATGAAATTCAATGAAATTAATGAAAAAATATGTATGATATGAAAATATACCAAAACTATGAAATATATACAGTATGAGCACATAAACATTGTACAGTCTGGTGGCCATCGGCACAAAAGAGTGCCGGAAATGCTTTGTGCTCTACCGTGGGGGAATGAGCTGGAGGATGAAGCTGCTCTGTAACTAAATGACTGTAAATCAGCTCACCATATAGGCGCTGAGCCTAGGGTGGAGTTTAGTTTAGTCCTCATCCTCCACTCTGCTACTGCCTCCAGGATGTACAGGCTAAACCTAACAACATAGCCAACAAGTTTGTTGATCCTGCCTGTATCCTCTGCCTTGATGTTACCTTTCCAGCACACCTTCTCAAAGAACAGTGCAGTAAAAAGACTGGAACCTTTCTCAAGAGGAACAGTCTACTCTTCCCTCTGTTGTAGATTGTCTCCATGTTGTCTGACAAGTCCAGTTTGTTGTTGATATGTACCCCCGGGTACTTGTATGAATGTACCACTTCCAACTCCTCACCCTGAATGGTGATAGATGTCAGGTGTTCCATTGGAAATCCATTACCAGATCCTTCATCTTACTGACACTGAGCTGCAGACGGTTCTACCACACTTCTGTACTCTTCCTCCTTGCCCTCACTGATGTACGATAGAGGAGTCATCAGAGAATTTCTGGAGGTGACATGACCTAAAGATGAATCTGAAAGTGACAGTACAGTAACCAATAGGTGCCCCCATGCTACTCTAGGGTATGTCGGACAAGTGCAGCCTATCCATGAGGTAGTCCACGATCCAGGAAACCATGGTGTTGTCCACCTGCATCTTTCTGTGTCCCCAAGCATGAGGGGGTGCCAAAGAGAATGATTCTTAACATGCTTCCAGGCCTCTCCATATAGAGATGAGCTGAGGATGCTGGGGCATCTCCTCTTAGGCACCAGGACAATGCGGGAGGTTTTCCATAGTGGAGGCACCCTTTTCAGACACAATGAAAAGTTGAAGATGTGCTGGATAACATCTGCTAACTGACTAGTGCATACTTTAAGCACACTGGGGCTGGTTTCCACTGGGGTAGGAGAGTGTTGTGGTGTTGTATCCTGGTGCGATGGACAGCACCATTTTGCCTGGCTGCTTACAGCCAGTGATCTTTTTCATCCCACTGTTCTGCTACAGCTTGTTTTAAATCATCTCACTGTAGGTGTTCTTTCCATCCTAAATTTTCTTCTTCAGCTTCCTTCAGCTTTAACTTCTTCTCTATCCCCTGCCCTGAAAGCCCTCATTTTCCTTTTGAGGAGGAAATTAATGTTGTTTTTGATCCATGATTGTTATTTGGAACACAGCAAACTGTTTTCATGGGAATCCTAGTGTCCACACAGAAACTGATGCAATCAGTAAAGCAGTGGGAGAGCCCTCCAATGTCCTAACCTTGCACCCCACAGAACAGGTCCTAGTATGAGCCCAAAACAGTCCTGTAGAGCCTCCACAGATCCCCGTGATCACACTCACAGTCTTAGTGGAAATAGAGTGCTGCTGGACAATGGGCCTGTATCTGGGTACCACCAGATGTATCAGGTTTGTGATCTGTGGCTATGGAGCTGTATGCACCCTATATGTCATCAGACGTAAGACGTAAACTCCTGTGGCAGCTGTTCTTCTTCACTGTGACTTCACTGTTACATACTGTGGATTACATTATCTAGAGTTGACAAAAATGGCAAAACCTTATCCTTCCCTCTTGCCACCCCCTTTGTTTCCATTTGTCCACCTGCACCAGCTGAAGTCCTTTGAGCACAGTCACAGAGTCTAAGGTATTCCTCTGTAGCCAAGTCTATGTGATGCACATTAGGCTGCACACACAATATTTTCATTGCATTCTGACAAAGCTCATCCATCTTGTTTGCCAGTGGCCTCATGTTCCCCGTGACAAGAGATGGAAGGTAGTGTTCCTATCTCCTCGCTCTCTCCCTCACCTTCACCCTCACCCCTGCTCTCTTCCCACTCCCGCATGCCAGCAGCTCAGGTGAGGGCAAACAAATGTTCCCAAGTGTAGGACATCAATCTGTCCAAGTGCAGTTGAAAAGTGACAAAAAGTAATAAAAGTACTACAATATGAAAGATAATAGAAAAGCGAGCAAGAGCAGCTGCAACAGGAAACCTCTTGCTAGATTAATTGTACCTACTAGGTAGCAGCATCAGCAAATTCTAGTATCAAGTACTAGTACTAGTATGTACTATATTTTACTAGTATGCATGACTTAGCAGAGTATCTCAAATGAACATATCAACATCTTGTAATGTTCATATCTTCATTCGGTGTCGGCTATCTGGCATTCACCGCAGTAAGGTTAACACTTCAAAATACAAATTTCACTGATAGGCTTATTTTGCTCAACATTCCCAATATGTTTGCCAGTGTCTGGATACCATAGTGTAGTATGTTAAAGTGACTTCCCCTGCTTGGACCTTGTATACAATCAACACATTCTCATCATATTTCTTTCGTCATAAACTTCTAAACACACTTACTCAGCTGAAGCAGTCAAAGGGAAAAAAGGTTTGATGGAAAGGATAATGATGAAAACATAAAAATGCTAAAACACTCTACTATATATTGCTATCTAATTGTTGGTACACAATGTGGGCAAAGGAAAAAGCTATCAAAACCACCACTGACAGAAGCCCAGGAATTTTATGCAATTCATTATTAACAAAGAAAGTATGAATCATTAAATGAAAGAATAAATGAATTACTCACAGCTCTCTATTTCCAGTGTGCAGTTTTGCTCGTCCAGTGGATATCTCCTCAGGTCCATCATGCAAGCGGCAGTGGTTGTGATCCTGAAAAGAGAGGACATGCTCTTAAGCTGTATTCACACTGTGGTGGTTTGCAGTGGATAGCAAACCAGATGTTCATTGTTTTTGATAGAAGGACTATAAACTGTAAAATTATGTATCATCTAATGTTAATTGAATTTGAATTTGACAGAACTTTTGCATTCTGGTGTGGCAGTAAACTGGATGTTGAAAAGTCTAGCAAAGTGGATGAATGTACATACTGTCATCCACCTGCTGCTGTTGTCTTGTCTTCAAAATGAAGATAAAGTAGAGAATAAGTAAGAGCTTTCTTCTTCTGACTGTCCATTTTGGAGTCCAGAACAAAAAAATGTAATACCAATTTTTTTTTTTGTTTTTTTTTTTAAATTGGCTGCTATTTCAGTCCCCTGCTTGGATTCCTATTCATTTACATTGGGAAATATAACCTTTTTGAAATTAATTTAAAACATTGAAATGGACAGTAACAACATTCTATTTAACAAGGTTGGGTCAAGCTCTTCTTCAGTCAAATAGTTCTCTGGAAATGAGATGTCCCCAATCAAAATCTCAATCACTATCTCAGACCTAATCTCAACTACATCCTCATGGCAAGGGCACATACTGCTGCTTAATGGCTTTTGCTTTTTATAGCTGCATTGGGAGAGCCCTTCCTAATGTATCGTCAATGTATATAGATAAAGTTAATAGCATGATGAGGACATTGATAACGCAGAGCCTGTTAGTGATCCTTTGCTAAATCACTACTGGATGGCAGTTAGACATGTCTAGATAATCTCTTCCCTATTCAAGAACTGTTTTCTGCACTGCAGGTATTTAGGAGCCAGCCTTAAAGAAAGTTTAAACACAGCAGCCTTTTGGGGGTTGCTGCTCCATTCGGGATTACAGGGCCAAAACTATTCCCTGTGTCCCAGTTCAAGCATTGTTTGGATAATCCTACGGGTCCTCTGTTAGGCTCTACCTGGTGAATCATAGCTGTACACAGCAGAGTAAAGTCTGTGGGACAGCCATGCAGCAATAGGCTGGAGATAAAAGTGGTAGTGTTAATACACTAACAGTTCTATGTAAAGTCTATATGGGATGAACAGGAGAGTATTACAACCTGATGACATTTCTATGAGCTTTGAAGAGATGACCTTCTAGAAGTTGTCCATCTATCAAACTTGCATACTGAACTGTATTAGGGGGTTGGTCATTTTTACATTTGAGGGTATTTTTAGTTAAATCAGTACAAAGTTAAGTTTAGTTAATCAAAATGTATTATACCTATTTTATTACTATATATTACTCCTAAAAACAGAGTCATAACTTTATGGTGTCATAACTATTTGGTACGATATCTAATTAAATACATAAATCTGAAATTCAAGAGTTATCATGTTATGATAAGAGAACCACCAATATCATCTCCTGTGTTTGGTAGATATCTGTGCTAAGTGCCTGTAGGCAGCTAGCGTTATCTAACGTAAGAAGATAGACCTTTTAGTAATCCAGAGTTGGTGTTGGTTTTGTTCTGCCAATCCTCTCATCACATAAAGGGTAAGGTGACCATTAAAGTCTAAGTGACACTCATAGTGGTAATTGTAATGTGTTGGCACAGCTGTCCACCCCTCCCTCTCCTGTTTTGAACATTGTCATTTTTGTGTGAAGAGCAATGAAATATGAATAAATAAAGATAAAAAAAAGATAGTGGCAGGTGTTATTTGTTGTGTGTTTCAACTGAATTGAATTGAAGCTCTTTTCATCTTGTAAAACTTCTTAACCACAAGGGATGAGTGTCTGATGTGCTGGCACAGCTCTACGACAACAAAGAAAATACATGATGTGATTTACCTTGTGAAGTGATGACCATTTAGATTAATGCATCATCTCCCTCTGCATCCCAAGACACTAAAGAATAGTTTCATGACTTTAGCATTCAACTTAGAAAATATTATTACACCCTGGTATGTTTCTAATCTCTGCATTATTCATTAACAAAAAGTCCCACAGTTATTCAAGTTTTCTCTAAGGAAGTGCTGTAAATGACAAATGGAAATCATATTACCCTGGGGAAGGCTAAAATGGATCCAGCTTTCACCTGCAGCACCTGAGCTTCCACAATGCCATTAAATCTACAGTACCTCACTCTATGGAGTATGTGGAGTAAAAGATCAATAAGTCTGTAGATTATTATCTTCATTTCAACTGAGATGGCCTTCAGGGTGATTGTGTAGACAGATACAAGAGCTTGACCCAAAAGGGACAATCATAAAACTGACTTCAAACACAATCCAATTTTGACATGAAAACAAATCACCCCCAGCGCTAGGCAACTCTATTATCTCAATACAATCAATGAAAGGATAAAATGATATATCTCAGTGTTGTAAAATATATTTAACTTTTTTATACATCTAGGAAGTTTTAATTTTCTATTTGAGAATATTGCTTCATATACTGAAACCCAAACTGACCCCAAAACTTGTGAACATGTTTTTCAGTCCACATGAGAGATTGTAGCCAAGTGAGCCAAAAGTCAGGTCTAAAAAACATTATGTAATCCAAATGTCTAGCCCACTGAGGCAAATTATTCTTTCAGACAGCATCGTGTTCCCAGAGCAAAACACTAAAGGCCTTTTGAGGTTCAGATCGCTAGAATAAAAACAGAAAAGGATTCAAATATCTTAGTTTGACAGCATTTATGTACCTTGTTGTATTAGCCAAAGACGAGATAGCATATTTTGACCATGATTATGTCTCTATGTTTACTAAGAGCTGGTTCAGAGACACAAATAGGTTATTTATGTGCCTGAGAGAGTGAAACTCAAAGCAATGTATTTTTATAATTCTCTCTCCCATCACACCTACATGGATTATATGAGATAGATTGCACATGAAACAGAGTAGTTTTGAATCAAGAAAAGTATTTATTATTATTTTACAACTACAACTACTACTAATGATAATAATAACAAGCAACTCAATATAAAGTCTATAGGGATGTGTGCTAACATAGTTCATGCCATTATACTAGTGGCTAATAGCAGTGGCTAAGGAGCTGGCGTTCTGCTGGCATTATAACATTTACCCTTCCAATCATTCTAAAAAAACATAACCAGGGATGGGTGATAAGGGATAATAACTCCAGCCAGCCATGAGTCAATAGATAAGGTTGCATTCTCCATCAGACTTTGTGAAGGGAACATAAAGAAGAGGCTGTGAGTAATAGGCTGCCTTTCTTTCCCCGACTCTGGTCTTGTGTGAGAAGTTGACTCCCACTGTGGGAGTTGCCACAGTGGTGCACGGCATGGTGGGTAATCGTCTAGGCACACCTGACAACATAGATAAATTTGTGCCAGAGGATAGGCTCATCTTGAGTCCAATCCTCTGTGTTGTACTGCAGTGATAATCACCCTTGTGTCTCCTGTTCTCTCTCTCTCTCTCTCTCTCTCTCTCTCTTTTGCTCTCCTCTCTTTGCTATATCTCTCCTATCATTCAGGCCTCTGCAATGTTTTCAAATCCTTACACTGGACAATCTTGTCCATAGCTGTTTCACAATTATCCCAACTGCATATGACACAATTGTCCCATCCTGGCATCCACCTAATTGTGAAGTCCAGGCCTACAACACATATATATATTTTACGAGATGCATGTGAGTCCATATTGGACAACAACATTCTGGCAGTAAGCTTGTGAAATGATGGTGCAGCAATACAATAATACCTTAACCAAGGCTATTTTGGTGGAAAGCTTAAGCCAAAATAGTTGCTCTATGTTTGTTCATAGGTCTTCTGGGTTCTATTTTCTAACAGTGGATCAGCAACCCAGATAATATGGGTTTCTGTCCCCGTCCTTGCCTCAGACTCATTCAGGTTCATTGAGCCTAAGAGGTTTAGATAGATTCTCCAATTCTTTGTCGCTGGTGTCCCCTGTCTTTGTCAGCATTTATTTCTCATTGATGCATTTGCTGCAAATGATGTGGCTCTG
>OOFE01023063.1:0-10168 GCA_900323365.1 Monocentris japonica | reverse complement strand
ACACTCAGATTAAGTAGAAGTCTGTCCAAAGTGTGCGTCACACCACACTAATGTGATATTGTTTCTTTTCATTTATCAAAATGTACATATGCAGCCATTGTGCAAGTTCAATTTGGTGAAACGCTGCTCCGCCCCAAGGAACTGTAGGGCGAATTCAAACTTGTTCCTTTGCAGCCGTCAGAGGGCCCATGGGATGATGTGACAACCAGGTTTTCATATGAATGACTGGACGCTTGTTGGATTATGAGGGTAAATCCATCAAATAAAGACCAATCACCAGAAAGTGGGCATGCATTTTACTCATTTTACTGAATATAATGGTGACCCATTTTCCTTTACTGTTCTCACAATCAATGTAATAATTGAGTCTCCATCTTTGTCTCTCAGCCTCACTGTGGTGTTCCTCACTGTGGTGTTCCTCACTGTGGTGTCCCTCACTGTGGTGTTCCTCACTGTGGTGTTCCTCACTGCTCTTCCCAGAGTGGTGTTCCTCACTGTGGTGTTCCTCACTGTGGTGTTTCTCACTGTGGTGTTCCTCACTGTGGTGTTCCTCACTGCTCTTCCCAGAGATCACCTGTCAATCAAACAGTGTGTCCAGTACTGTGACGTCTTTCTCCTTGGATTTTTTGTTGATAGAGTTTGAGTTTCTGTAGGTGGCGCTCTTTTCTTTGTTTGTTCAGCCACGGTGGCTATCGCTGCTCATGCTGACTACCCAGTTCTTCTTCTGTTGCGACGTAAAACGCATCACTTCCTGTCTCCAGAGGATTTCTCCCAGGAAAAGACCTACCTGCCACCGGGTGTTCAGAACAGCAGATGGAAAAGCTTCATGACCTGGTAGAGGTTGATCACTGTTGTGTTGTAGAGATCAATGATATAGTAGCAAAACATTTATGTCGATGAAAGTGACTGTTGATGATCATGACTTTAAAGACAATCCAGAATAGAACAGATTTCAGACACTGTGTCCATGTAATCTCTGTATTTGCTCTTCAGTTTGTCTCTGATCAGAAGGAAGGAAGTGTGTCCTGCTTATCAAAGTGCTTGTTTCATGGTTGCGTCTGTCTCGTCACACAAGCTCAAGAGGACAAAGCAAGAATCAGTCATTCTATTCCCCGGTGCATATCTGCTGTTGCCTGGTTCCCACCTCCATAACAACGAATTCACTCAGTGAATTATGGTGGAAAAAAAGAAACGAAATAGCCATCAGCACTCAAAGACAAATTGGCTTTTATCCATTTACGGCGTATGTGTGGCGGCGTATGCAAGGCTCTCTTCTGAAGTCACATTATTAAGTGGAATTAAGATGTGTTCTGCAGGCTGGTGCTGAGTGCTTGACCCTGGCTCACCGAGAGGAGGCCATCTCGTTGTGCTGCATTAGGAGGCCCAATTGATCCTGTCTGCAGTTAAATAAGGCCATCTCTGGACTAATGCGCCGCAGCCAATGACACTGTAGGGTTTGGTTTTTTTTTCCCGCCACTGAGCTCCCATCCTGAGATCCTCATTAACGCTCCCCTAACACTGACGAGCTTCTCTCTTGTTCTTGTTCTCTCTCTACACCGTCTAAACTCTCCTGCCTCCCCGGCCTGTCTCCTCAGCTCGTCATCGGCCAGAGTGTTACTTACTCCCTTTTTGTTATTTTTGTCTATCCTTATCTCGCCTCCATTCCCCCGGTGCTGTTTTTGTCTGCCTCTCTCTGCCTTATCCTCTCTCTCTTTTTGTCTCTGTCCTCGACTTAGCGAAGGGAGAGACTGAAAGTAAAATTAGAAAGCGTACAGCACCATTAAAGCCACTGAGATTGACGGTGAAAAGTCGGTAATGAGTCCTCCACTCACTGACCAGTCTCCTTCGTGTTGAACAGGCCTGTTCGTTTTGCGGTTCAAAGGTCATTTGTCATCATCCCCTGGAGTTTTACACACAGTTGCACTCCCACTCATCCACGTACTCATTTGGTAAAAGCATCTAATTAGGTTTGGGATGATGACTTTCAGCGCCTCGCTTCTCGTAGCAATTACTGAGTTTCAGAACTATTGATTTATTTCAGAGCAGACTTAGATTTTGGCGAGGCTTGCCAAGACGTGAACTACAATATGAAATTTATAGCCTCCAGTAATTATTGCCAGGGTGGCACATTGCAAATTCATCCCCGCAGTGCTTTACTCCTACACAACAAACATTGATCTTTTGCAGCATTCAGCGCATCGACATCCTGCATTGAGTATCATTTCATCAATAGCCATGTTTGTGCACCTATTTGGCCCATAGAATTTACTGCTAGTGCTTTTAATTGTTAAGCAAGCAACTGGATTGATCATTTATAGTAAGCATCATATACCCAATCAGTTGCAGAAAATGTGACTCAGACACGAGGGCACGACCATTTGTAGCAGCACAACAAGAGTTTCCATAGTACAACACAGAATTAGCTCTGTAAAAGACAAAAGCGTAGTGACTGGAGCCGGTATTTACAGTCGGGCTGTCTCATTAAACCTGAAATGCATTTGCAAGTATCTGAGAACTTCCTCATTCTGCCCCCACCTCTTGTTCCCATTTCACTGGATCCTTTCCTCTGAATAAGTTAGTCGGAAGGCTGCCAAACATGGAAAGATTACCGCGGGATGTAATCAGCCTTATCCATTCACCACAAACTGGATTACAAAGGCCAGAAAATACCTCCGCATGGCTTATCATGCAAACATTGTGCAGATTGCTGCAATTGATTTGGATAGCATGTTGCTGGAGGAGGCCCGTCCGGACTCGAAGCAGATAGCGGAATTAAAATGGCTAAAACTCAATGAGATGGTATATCGATGCCTGTCCGCCGCCTGCATCGAGCTTTGACTACAGGAGCACACCCTCCACAGCCCCAGACAAGACGGAAAATAATTACCTTCTTGCCCAAAGCTGCAAAAAAAAAACAATGTTGTCTTATGTCTTAGCAGTTTATCATGTTCACATTTGTCATGATGACTTCATTGTGGGCTTGGTGCAGTGACAAAGCCTGAGGGCATAATTGCCAGACATGGTTGCAGTTATGATTTTGGATCTGGTCTTGGCACCAGGCAGGCTACTGTGCTGTGCTGTCAGCGAGCAGTTGTCAGGATGGTTTCCATGGTGAAACTAGTTTATTAGTCTGGCAGATCCAATAGGTGCCCTGCAAGTGCTCCCTGAGTGCTAAATCAGCCTCAAGCCCAATACATTGTTTTGGGGTAAACTTGACTGACCTGATTGTCTCATTTCCTGAAAAAAATCCAAATTTAATTTTTATTTTTCTGGAAAGTTGTGGGATCAAAATAGTTTGTAATAGACTTGTTTTGCATTCCCTCCTCTCTGCTGCTTCGGCCCTATTTCACCCCTGGAAGCAGTAAAGCCATTTTCTGCAAGCCCCATTATTTATTGTGTGTTCAACCCTAATGCTTCCTCCTGATACGTGCAAATTACTTTTGTGAAAGATAGCAGACACATATGTCTACCTCCATCCGTTCTACTGTAAAGCTGTAAATCAAGATATGTAACTGGAATTGCAGGTCTTTGGCCCTTGAAAAAGATGGCTATTGCACATCATGTGTGCCTCATTGTCTAACAAGCAACATGCTAACACATCGCCTATGTATCTGTGGTCATGCTTTACTCCCTGGAACAAATGTTGGAATTTCAAAATGTTGTTGGTTGTGGTATCTATATTGAATAACGATTTACTGTATATACACATTGTGACTTTCAAAATAAAAGACTTTACCCAGCAGACTGTTGGGTATCGTATGTATTCCACTCAGGATGGCCATTGGAAACCTAGTGGTGCGTGCAATAGAAAGCTGAGGAACATTAAACCGGCAACGAGGTACACCAAGTATTGTCATAAATGAGATCTAACCTCAAGTGTGACTTCAATGAGTCTCAATGTGAAGCCACGACCTTAATAATGGCAGCCAAGGTTGGAGAGGCGCCTCGCTTCCTGGTCCAGTCCTAATATCTGTCACAAGCCATTGACCGTTAGTGCTGAGAACGAAAGTTTTATTGAAAAACTATGGAATAATTTTGACCTCTAGAATAAAATCGCATTAGAATAAAACAAAAAATGTAAAACTTTTCCTTTAGATTACAATGTAAAGGCTTCTGGAAAATAATTTCAGAATGGCCAAATAATAAGAACCAGAATTATTTCATTCACCTTCATCCACACAGAAACATTACTGACAAACACCCATATGAGACACAGAAAACGACATGTAATCTTGTACAAATCAGGAAAATCTGCTGCAATAATGTGACAAATGCCCTATAGTGACAATACATCTTCTGATATAGAACTATGTTGCAGGCTGTGCTGTATGGAAGTGCTATAATATATTGACAGAGTTGACATCTGCTGTTGTGACAGGTGTAGGAGTTTACTTTCATGGCCTGCAGGAGATAGAAAGTCAAGGCGACTTCTTAGGCCCATAATGCACTTGGGCTCAGCATGAACTTTTGTTGAGACAGCAGTCCTTGGCAAACCCAAGAGAGCAACGTCCAATAGCAGTTTAATATGAACACACACACACAAAGGGGTGAAAAAGAGAGGAATTGACCCCTGTGGTATAAGACGACCTTATTCTAACTCATTTATTAGTTTTAATCCTAAAACTGAATGTGACCAAACACGTTGAAATGCCTCTTTTTAATGTTCCTTCTTCTTTATATGGTGGATATGGTGGCAGGATGCAGGCCAGCTCTGCTTCTCCTTTGCTTTGCACATGTGCAGCAGTCATTTCCATCCCCACACCACAAACTTTGATGAAGTATATTCTCATGAACTTCAAAACTCAAATATCCTTAAAGAGGCTGAAAAGAAATAAGGGCAAACTTAGACAAACCCATTTCCACGACCAAAGCTTCATTCGAGGATCTAATTTGTGCTGGATGCCATGCTGTTTTGGCTGCAGTTATTAAGTTCATTGAATTGTCCAGATAAACAAACTAGGATAATGAACCAAATTTACCAAAATACTAAAATAGATTTTTTGCAGATTTGTGCTACCTAATGGATCAGATTAGCAGGTTCTGCCGTTCAGAGAACTCTTTATCTCCTTGAAGGACCACAAACCACAATGATGCAGAATTATATCTTAGATTCACTGTTTCTTTTCTTACTGTTTTCCGCTGTTGTTGTTGTTGCTCTGTGGCTGCTAGCCTCACCCTGATAGCCACAACCGCTGACCACGCCCACATGCCACGCCCACAGGAAATGGAATACGCCCCAAAACATCCCAAACATCATTGAAAAGACAATTCCAGGCAAACAGGGGACTTAAGCATGAACACACAGGGTCACGAAAGATATTAATGATTAATGATCTATATTATATCCCATTTATTTATTGTTATTTTAATGGGAAAATAACAGAGTGTCATATTGTAGCTTTAAAATGTGCATCTCATCTGCTGAGCTTACAACAGACTGTAGACGTTCAAGTCAGTCAATGCATTCATTTACTTCCTTCATGAGCTGCACCACAAATTATTGTAAATGATCAATATTCATCAGAAGATAAATTACACCTTATTATTGCATATATGTTGTGTGTGTGTGTGTGTGTGTGTGGGAGGGGCTTTCGGGAGCTTGTGATGGCATTCATCAAACCCTCCATATTGACAACAGAGCTATAATGTGGTTTCAAGAGTAAAAAACGATGCACACAGTGCGATGCATCCATAGCACCTCCACCTTGTCATCATTATGAAGCAACCGTTTTCCCAGCAGCTTAGCAATTTTCAATAGACACATATTTGTACCTGTATTATCAGAGCAGTGCAGTCTGACTCTGGCATCTCTGCTAGCCTAACAGGTACAGATGGTCCAGACGACCCTTTCATTATCTCTCGCAGGAAAGTAAAGAGACCACAAAAAAAAAGACAATTACACAGAAAGCAATTAGTGCCACGTTGTCAGTGTTGTGGAACTGAGGGGTGTAATTACGCAGATGAAGTTTGTGACGGCTGTGACTGTCTCGGTTATGAGACGACGCCATTACCCGTCCTGTTTTTTTTAATTAATGCCTCACCTATTTTTGGTGCGACATTAAGGATAATGTTACAGGAGTAGAGTAGGATGAAAGAGAAAGATGGAGCCGTGCACAGAGGCACAGTTACGGTAATTTGCCCAGATTTGTTGCGGTGCTACTCAATGTGGCGTGGAACATCACAAGGTTGCATCCAAACAACATTATACATTAAGTGATGGGTATCTGTTGTATTGATTGAAAACTGACATCTCTCATCAGGTTTAGGGTGGAATTCCTATTGAGCACATCCCAGTCTTGTCTTCAACATCCCTAATGTCTCCCATGTCATTCCCCTCCTACACTCCCTCCAGTGGCTGATTGTATCGAATTTAAACCCTGGTGCTGGCATACAAGGCTGCCCTACACCCCCATACCTCCAGGCCATGGTCCAACATACCTCCAGGCCATGGTCCATCATACCTCCAGACCATGGTCCAACATACCTCCAGGCCATGGTCCATCATACCTCCAGACCATGGTCCATCATACCTCCAGGCCATGGTCCATCATACCGCAAGGCCATTGTCCATCATACCGCAAGGCCATGGTCCAGCCCTACACAGCCCATGCTCTGCATTTCACCACTACCAGTCACCTCTAGGGCATGCAGCCCAAGCCTGACCACTTCACTTTGTGTCCCTTTACTGTATCTACAAGTTGTCGCTTGTGGGCGTTTCACTGGGTTTGTTCTTGAGTCAAGCATTGGAGTAAATGAAAAACGTAATCTTGAAATTGTGCTTTACTCTTGAAAGCTATCTAGCTAAGTGGCTACAGCTATTTGGCTGTGATGGGATAAGCTAACATTACTTGTTTAGCCCACCAGAGCTAAACTTAGCAGCTAAAATATTTGAGGCACTGCAGATGCACAGTCTTTGCTATTTTCTTCCAAGCATAATTGACTTTGGGAAGTCCCAACGCTGACATAATGATTATCTTTTCCATCGTCCACTCAAAGATGAAGTAAATACCTGAAGATTTTGAGAACTGGATATTTGACTGAATGTGATTGGTTCTCGCACCACCACCATTGCGGTCCTTTGCATGATATTAAATGTTAGCTTTGTCTTGTTGCATCGCAGGGCTGGTTTGCTTCTCCACCTACCCCATCACACCACGCGCACATGGTTTTTTGCTTCTCATAGACAATCAATGGAGCCCAACTAAATGCATCAGGAGATCTCATCTAGTGTGGAACTGGCGTCAGCTCTACAGCCTGGTCATCACTCCACCCAATCTCAACTCTTCTCCCTCCTTCCCTCCTTCACCTCCACCTTGTCATCATTATGAAACAAACATTTTCCCAGCTGCTTAGCAATTTTAAATAGACACATATTTGTACCTGTATTATCAGTCTGACTCTGGTATCTCTGCTAGCCTAACAGGTACAGATGGTCAAGACTACCCTTTCATTAGCTCTCGCAGGAAAGTAAAGAGATGCCAAAAAAAAGTAAGAAAATTACACAGAAAGCAATTAGTGCCACGTTGTCAGTGTTGTGGAACTGAGGGGTGTAATTACGCAGATGAAGTTTGTGACGGCTGTGACTGTCTCGGTTATGAGACCGTCCTTGTTTTTTTTAAATTAATGCCTCACCTATTTTTGTGCAACATTAAGGATAATGTTACAGGAGTAGAGTAGGATGAAAGAGAAAGATGGAGCCGTGCACAGAGGCGCAGTTACGGTAATTTACCAAGATTTGTTGCAGTGTTATTTACTCTAGCCCTACACCCCCATACCTCCAGATGATGGTCCAGCCCTACACCCCCATACCTCCAGACGATAGTCCAGCCCTACACCCCCATACCTCCAGACAATGCTTTGCGTTGCCACCTATCGCGTCATACTGGGTGCAGACAGTTACTTCCTTCTCATAGACAACAAGTGTAGCCAAACTATTTGCTTCATGAAATCTCATCTGGTGTGCTCCTGGCGTTAGAAGATAGAAGAATTACCTCACATCACCATTGGCCCTCTGAGTCATAGCTCTTATTTGAATACTTTGAATTGAATTGATTTATTTCAAAGGTTACAAGAATGTCGTCAAGGGAATATGGCTCTGACCATCTTTAATATTGGCTGCATGTTGTTCTCATTGTGCAATAACCGTCATAAAAATGAAGGTGCGTTGAATTCAATCAGATGGAAGCCGACCATACTGGATGACATCATCTTTTCTCTGTCTATTTCTACCTTGTCACGGCTCGGTGCTGCTGCCCCCTCCGACACTGAGAGTTGCAACTGCAGATATAAGAGCCAGGGGTCCCGGCCTTTCAGACAGAAAAGCTCTGGCAGCTCCCATCTGTCATCAGCTCAGCGGCCAGATGAGACTGTTCTTTACTGGGAGACAACAAGATGGATGGAGCCACTTCATCACGGCTGTATGGCAGCGCATTGGAAGCACTGCTCTGCATGCCTCCCCGACAGCTAGCCCTCCCCCTTTGTGCTTCTCTATCGTTAACATGAGGGTGTTGTTGCAGGGTGCAGAAGCCAGTCTCTCTTTAGGCCTTTCTCTGGTTTTATATAGCTATTGAACAATTATTTACCCAAGTAGTGATGTTAAAAATCTCCTTTTCAAGAGAGACCTGGCTTAAAGAGACATCCATTCTTTCAATCATTCTTTCTCTTTACCCGCTGATTCCTATTGAAGTGAATTTTTCATATTTTAATATTAGTATTTAGTATTTTTAGTATTTTTAGTATTTTTAGTAAGTATTATAAAGATGATACTGAAGATCTTTAGTTAAGTTTCTCATGCAGTGCGTTCCACAGTCTGATAGCCAAAACACAACCAAACCTCCCATGTTGCTCAACAAACTGGCGTTGGAATCAATTGTGGGAATCCACAAAGAGAACAGTCATCCAACATGATTGCACTATTGCGCATAAGCACAGTTATTCATTCATTTTCTTTAACCGCTTATTCCTCTTTAGGGTCATGGCAGGCTGGAGCCTATCCCAGCATGCATTGGACAGAGGCCAGGGAGACACTTTGGACAGGTCACCAGTCCATCACAGGCTAACACAGAGTCTCTTCATGCTTGTAAGCATTACAAACCTATGCATTATTTTTAAGTAGAATTTAAGTAGAATACAGACATAAGTCGACATGGCATGATGTCATGACAGGCTGACAAAAGTGCAGAATAGATGTTCAGATCAGAGTCGACAATAATTATGTGGTTTGAGTGGTAATCTACATGAGAGGTGAACACCCTGCTGGTGTGTTTTTGTCCTGTTATTTTCTGCTTGTTCCCATCTCTCTCTGTGTCACGGTATGAATTTGATTACATAGATTGTAAGGAAGGAAAACAATTTGTACTCTCAGTTATGAAAACCTACTATACAGAGCAAATCAATGACATTTAGTGAGATGTTATTTTTATGCTTGCATATCGCAGCTTGTTGGTATGAAACATGTTTCTGCAAGATTTTCAGGGATGAAAAAGAATGCTTATTTTCTCACTGACATCCAAGTATTTTGGAAATTTAACAATTTAATAATTTAACAAGGCTTTTCGTGGTTTAAAGGTTGTACAGGTCATGAATGGACCGCAACCTCCTGCCAGAGGGGAGTGTTTCAAAGAGTTTGTGTCCAGGGTGGGAGGGGTCGGCTGAAATCTTCCCTGCACGTCTCAGAGTCCTGGAGGCGTACAGGTCCTGGAGGGATGGCAGATTGCAGCCAATCACCTTCTCAGCAGTGCGAATGATACGCTGCAGTCTGCCCTTGTCCCTGGCGGTGGCAGCAGCGTACCAGATGGTGATGGAGGAGGTGAGGATGGACTCAATGATGGAGGTGTAGAAGTGCACCATCATTGTCTTTGGCAGGTTGAACTTCCTCAGCTGCTGCAGGAAGTACATCCTCTGCTGGGCTTTCTTGGTGAGGGAGCTGATGTTCGGCTCCCACTTGAGGTCCTGGGTGATGATGGTACCCAGGAAGCGAAAGGATTCCGCACGTTGACTGGGGAGTCACACAGGAGGATGGGGGTGGGTGGGGCTGTGTCCTTCCTGAAGTCCACAACCATCTCCACTGTCTTTTGAGCGTTGAGCTCCAGGTTGTTTTGTCTGCACCAGGTCACCACATGGTTGATCTCCCGCCTGTAGGCAGACTCATCACCATCAGAAACAAGTC
>OOFE01023062.1:3925-14816 GCA_900323365.1 Monocentris japonica | reverse complement strand
TGTCTGCCTGCCTGTCTCTCTTTCTGTCTGTCTGTCTGCCTGCCTGTCTGTCTGTCTCTCTGTCTGTCTGTCTGCCTGTCTGTCTGCCTGCCTGTCTGTCTGTCTCTCTGTCTGTCTGTCTGCCTGTCTGTCTGTCTGCATACCTGTCTGCCTGTCTGTATCTCTGCCATTGTAGAAATGATATACTGGTTATAGTTCAATTCAATTCAATATTGTCGATATCGGCCTTGACGAACCCATATCAGTCAAACCTTAATAGAAATAAATCTCTATGTCTTTCTGTGTTTGTTGTTGTACAGTATGTCAGTATGTACAGACAGACACACACACACACACAAACGCCTTCATTTAGTTAACATGTCTTGATTTCAGCGGCTCCAGAGGGAATCAAACCCTCCTGCTCCTTCAAAACAGTAAATCAGTGAAAACCCACCGGTGTCCAGTGACCCTCAAACTAACTGGGCTTGTTTTCACTGCACATCAAAAACTGATTTTCCTGTATCAGTCATCAAATAATTTGTGTTATCAAACTATTTTTAACAGTGGAAGTAGCACAGTAACCTAGTTTACTCCTCAGCAAAAGTAAGTGATACTGATATTTCAACATATGAATGGCGGACACCTGGTTTGGTTCATATGAAAGACTTTCCTTTATTTTCAAACACTTTCAAAGCATACAGTGAAAACTAAGGCAGCCTGTGAGAGACATTTGGACCATCAGAACACTTAAAGGTTAGGAGTTAGCTCTGATTTCAGAAAACAGATAGTACATCTACCAGGACACACACACGTCTGAAATATTCTCGTAGCCTTGACAGCTGAGAAGATGTACGAGGGTTTGAATAACTTTAAGTCACATGAACAGTGTTTTACTCATGCCAGACTGATATTACACCGCAGATATTACGTCTCTTAGGGCTTATAAATGCCATCAGCATGCTTCAGTCTTTTCTTACTAAATGTTTCGTTCAAATGCACGGTGATAAAACAGAAGCAGAATGACAAGATGAAAATTACTACTTTGTGCAGGAGTTACTAAAAGTGACTAGTTGTGTGTTCATCCACCAAAACACATTTTACAACACAGGCCAAACATAACTGGTCATGGTGTCCCTCATGAAGTAGAAAGACTGATATACTATTTTGATCTACAATTGACCTACAATGAGAGTAACAGCAGAATAAGCTTCATTTCCTAGTTCACCAACATTACAACCAGTAGTAAGGAGGTCAGGGGTCAGAGGTCACAGCACCCAGCCACTAGATGGAAAAGACATTCCTGTAGCGCTAGAATGATTGTTCGCAGATCTTTGAAGCCATTTCTCCCTGTGTGGTCACATCCTGGTACCAACCTTCATACTCTATCATAGCATTACCCTGCAACTTCTGCTACTGCACAGATCCAGAGTCCTCTATAAAAACAGCACGGCTTTATTCTAGTGCTCTTAGCTAATGTATTGGAATATAACCGTGTAGCAGTGTTACCTCACACTACAGTATGTAGTGGCCCACTTCCTGTGAGGATATTAATACAACAGTAACACTGCCCACTGACTGCACACACACACACACACACACACACACAGACTACCCAACATTCAGTCATGACAACAGCCATGGCCTCCTTCCTCCTGTTACCTGCTATTACGCAACACTGCATCATTATGTGCAACACAACCCGACGTTGAAACCGATATTTTTGGATTGAAGCTGCAGATAGCCGAGGTTTTGTGCCAATTTTAAAACTAAAGTTCCCTGCCATCCCTTAAAAAGTTAAAACCTGCCTACTGTGTGTCTCCTGATCATTAAATATCTCTTAAATCTAGACGATGCGGTTTGTTAAAGTAGTTTAATTTTGTTAGCCAATGTCTTAAGTTACACACCATCCACTGAAAAGTACAGTGATGTGTTTTCATCCTGTGTTATTTAGTAAGGGTACATGGGAACACATTTCTACGACTCATCAGGATGAGATGCCATGAGTCTAATCTTCTGGAGATTATATTGTGGCTGATTTGAATCCCAACAAAAACACAATTTCTTTCATGCAGCTGGATGTGTTCAGGAGAAAAAAAAAAACTACCTCATGCTACACTGATACACAAACTGGGTCCACCGCTTTGTGTCCTCTATACTAAATACGACCTTGGATTCTATTCTTATGATCCAGATAAAGCCACTCCTTGCAATACAAAAACCTTGTATGGTCCTTACAAATGGAAATGGGGGCAAGGAAATACTTACAAATACAGAGTGGGTTAATTGATTTCGGGCATCTTGCATTCAGTTATCCATCAATCAACAGAACCACATGACCCACTGCCAGTGAGAACTGCAGCTTCGGACTCTAATAAATGAAAGTAATCAAGGCTATGAGTAGATGGCGGATCCTTCTTATTGAAATACTGGGAAACAGAATCAAAAACACTCCAGACTAGTGACCAGACCAAAATTATACAGAGTTCCTCATCCCCTTTATGGCAATCCAGGATCACACTGATCTGGTCAATTTTGAATGAGTTTTTCAAAACAAATATCAGATAGGATCATTGTGATCCAGACACCACACGTTCAAGGTTCCAGACCTCGATCTCGCCACCTGTTGGATAAATAATGTCGCAGCATGTTCTCTGGACAAAAAAGAAATCTAGATGAAGTGTACAGCTTGTATGTTGCTTATATTCACTTTTCTGCTCAAGTTTAAAGAGCATAACAACTGAAAGATAAAGGCAAAGTCTCAACGGATGTCAAAAATAATGAAAAATAAAACTTGACAAGAGCATTTCTTATTGCCTGTCCAGCTGGTCCAGCAGTTGGTATGAGACCTTGTTTTGAAGGTTTTATTCATTTGATAAAATGTAAACATTAAATACTATTTTTAATCTGTATTTTCCCCACATCCTCACCAGTTACATCACCGTTTCTTGGTTCTGTATAAAGCCCTTCATGTCTCTAAATACACCCTGAATCATAAGAGCTGGCATAGCAACTAATTAGGTGTGGCTAGTTGTGTTTATGGGAATTATCAGCATGGTTGGAGCCCATCTTGGACCAATCAAATTGCTTGGCTAAAACTACCCATTGTACATTCTGTATTGTATGCTGACCATTAACATCCTGACAATTTCTTTGACAATAATAACATAACTATGACACAGAAATAAAAACAGACAGACATAGAGTTAGGGATTATTATATTTGAAAATACAACATGCCCTGTCACTGCTGCAGCCATATACAAATTATATTAATGAAATAATTCAATCACAAATGTTGTTTACCACACAGTATTATGTATTTTGTGGGGTGGCAGAGTGGCAAGACCTCCAGCCAAACCCCTACCTGCTCACTCATGCCAAAAATGTAATTATTAATGTAAATGTTAAAAGCCAAAAACAGTTTATTTTGATTACATTTGGATAGTAAGAGAAACCAATCTATAAATGAAAGGGCGTGGGTTTGATCCCAACAACAGCCATGTGTCAAGACACTGAACTCCTAGCAGCTAACACATTGTAACTCTAAATAAGAGCATTAGCTGAAAGTGAAAATGTAAAAAGCCAAATACAGTTTATAATACATTTGTTAACATTTTGTAGAGGCCATCCTGTAACTGCAAGGTCACAGAATTGATCCCCCAACCGGTGTGTCCATCAACAGCCATGTATAAAGACTGAGCCCAGCTCATTCTGGATCAGAACATATAAATGACACATTTGCAGTTTGTATAATTAAATGTTTGCTGTTGTCTTTGTTTCTGCAGTATTAACCAGGACTGGGCCAATCGTATGGTCGCCAAACAACAAGGAAACTACAAGAGGGTGGAGAGGAGGGCCAAACCTGTCGATACCCAGGTAGACAACAACGTTTTCAAACACAAACAACTCCAGAGCCCTCCTCGAGGCCTGGGTTCAGGTCGAATGGGCCACACAGGAGGCCTGAGCAGAAGCTTGTCCACTCCAGTCCCCAGCTACAGGAACAGGAAGGGACAAGAGAAGAAGATTAACAGGCTGCAGTTGCTCATGTTCATCACCCAGACTCAACCATCTGCCATGGTATGGGGGAAATCATGGAAGTACAATAAATCCTTGCCACCACTAACAGAGGGTGCAACTGCTGCATCAGACTGGGGCCAGAGTTGGATGTTTGCTGCCCAGCAGCCTCACACTGAAGCAGGCCAGCCTTGGCCAAACGGGTCCAACATGATGGATCCTCACAGCCTCCATTTCTGGGAGAAATCTGCTTACAGGATGATCGATTCACAGGGGCTAGACCTGAGCCTTCCCATGGAGGAGTGGCAGATGTCCTGGAAAAAATCCCAAAAGCAGACAGAGAAAGGGGAAAAGTCTTTCTTAAACGAAGGAGAGGAAGTCTCGAAATCTTGGATGATTCAGCACCACAATGAAGTGTTGTGCTCATCAGGGTGGAGAGAGTCATGGAAATCCACCAAGCCATCAGTCCAGCAGGCTCCTTCTAATGGTCCAAATAATGATCTGATCAATAACAAGCAGGATAATGATGGAAATGTTGGAATGGAATGTTGGAGATTTGTC
Organism: Monocentris japonica; assembly: GCA_900323365.1. NCBI lineage: Eukaryota > Metazoa > Chordata > Actinopteri > Trachichthyiformes > Monocentridae > Monocentris > Monocentris japonica. The sequence goes on along the minus strand of OOFE01023062.1, from coordinate 10,263 downwards.
AACCACCATCTCGGTGACAAATCCAAGTTGTCATCCCTTCAGAAATTTCACAGTCCAGAGTGGGCCAACTCATGGAGAGCAGCCATCTTGGTTTATAACAACCACAAGAAACCTGACCCGTCACTCGGGCAAGGTCACAATGATATCTATGATTTTCATTGCCAGCAGAAGGAATCTAATCTCCACAAAGTCATCATGTTTGTGTCTCGTGAGCAGAAGTACAGAGATCTGTGGAGTTCGCAGCTCTTTGATGAACTCAAGCCTTTGTCTGAGTGGAGCAAGTCATGGGAGATTACCAAAAACAATTCAAAACCATGTGACCTGAGGGCCTCACCACCAAAGATGGAGGCTGATTTGGAGGCTCAGAAGGTGGGAGAGAAACCAAATGAACATTATTCAACATCAGAAAAAACAGACCCATGTTATGAGCAACAACATGAGGTGATATACCGGCCAAAGACAGATTTCACACATAACATGCTTCTTCGCCTGAAATACCTGGAAAAGGTCATGTCTGTTTCAGAATGGAAGGACTCCTGGAAGACTCTGAAACACTGTATAAGGCTGGAGGGAAGGAGAATGAGGACTCACCCCCTCAGGCCCTTCAGAGAGTCTGAGAAGGAAGGAGAGATGAGGCACACTGCTTCAGAGTGGAAAGACTCATGGAAATTCATGAGTCAGCCCCTGCGTCAAGAGGCTCAACTTTGGGAGCAGGATTGGTCTACCATGCCACAAACCCGACCCGACTGGGCCAGGGACCAGAACAACTTTGTGGCCATCGAAACCCTCCAAAATGGGCTAAATGGAACACAGGGCTGGGGAGACTCCTGGAGGTTCTCTAGGTGTCAACACCATTCAGAACCTGGGCAGGGCACAGCACAAGCCAGACAAGTAATGCAGCTTAGGTCTTCCCACCACCTTGAAGACTCACAGCCAGCACTGAGGAGGAAGGTGATGTTAGTAGCTGACTGGCAGGAGGCCTGGATGGTTTCAGAAACTCAGTTCCACTATGACAAACCCTCCCTCACCCAGTGGATGGAAGCCTGGAAGTGGTCTGCCTTCCACACTGAGCACTGGGATGAGGAAAGGCCTAGACACAACTGGATGAACAAGTCAGTGAAGATTCTACCACAGAGAGAGAAACTTCCCTTGCAGGGAGCCAAAGCCAAGATTAGCCAGTCCTTCGACTACAAGGTCTTCAGGGAGAGGTACCCAGAGAAGCAGTGGAACATGTCATGGAGAGCTGGCTCTCTTCTGTCCCACCAACTGAGTCATCACAGATCTTCCGGGATGCTTGGGAAGAGCTTGCACAGCCATTCCCAGCAACACCAAACCACCACCAATGAGTATGGATCTAAATGGGGAAGGTCATTTAGGATTGCCAACCCCATGCCCCACATGGAACAACCATGGATAGAATCTTCTCCCAACACATGTCACAATATAGTGATGTGGTCGAGAGGCAAGTGCATAAGAAGCCACCTCTATGCCAACTTCAAACAAGACCCCTCAGCGTTAAAGCTTTGGGGAAACTCATACAGGTTCCTGCAGGGGGCTAGCAAACACAAACACAAAGGGAAGTCCAAGGAATCTGATGACCCTTGGGTGATTATAGCAAACAAGACTAAATCAAGGAAGTATATGTACTCCAACATTGAGAAGGAGAAGCCATCAGAGAGGAAGTGGGCTGGATGCCACCTGTTAGGTAAAACCCAGCCACGTCCGAAGAGAGGTGCTGCCTTAGTAAAGAAGCCCAAGATGGCAGAGACCGCAGATAAGTTATTTGAAGAGTGGGCAGAATCTTGGAGGTTCTTTGTGCAGCCAGGGAGCCTTAAGAAGCATATGCCTATCAAGTCACTCACAGGTTGGGGTGAGTCATGGAAGTTCCACCTGCCACTATACCAGTCACAGGACGAACCAAACCACAAGGCCAAGTAGAAAACATGGCTCACTCACCGGATGGGGTTTAATTTGACATTCACTCAGCATGTATTTTCTTCAGAACTCAAATATCTAAAAGCTTGAAGCTTGAAAACAGGTCACACACAACCCATTAAGAAATAACCCTAACCTGTTTTTTATTTAACCTTAAACCCGGTAGTTCTACTGAGATTAAGATTCTCTTGAAATACAATAAAATAAATTACATAAAATGTGAGAGGAAAGTCAAATGTTGTAACAGAAAGCATTCAAAAGGCAGTGGTCTAAAAGCAAACCAGCAGGTACATGTGCAAAACCTTTTTAATCTTGACTAAACAAAGCATAGACCATGCTTTTCAGATAGATGCTTTTTGATAGATAGATACTGTAGATAGATGATAGATAGATAGATAGATAGATAGATAGATAGATAGATAGATGATAGATAGATAGATAGATAGATAGATAGATAGATAGATAGATGCTAGACACATGTTATAATAAAAATAAGAAAACGTGTTTGCTCCCATGTGCAGTCACCCAACCTATTGACATAACATTGACCCAATAGTCACAACGGATGGACATTCACTATTGTTGGGATCGAAGCTTTGGTTACACGACAGTTTCTCTAACTAACAGGACACTTAGATAATGTTGTTAGAGAGATTAACCCTAATACAACATCTTTTGGTGTAGAAATGGATGAATGGAATACAGAAAAAGAGGAGAATATATGGTGAAGGTGATTGTAAGTCAGGTTTAGATACTGTTAGGTTTTGAACATGGTGGAGATAGGAGGGCAAAGTGCATGTCTGACCACTTGTGGACTTTAATGGAAGTTATAATCTCGGTGTGTATCAACATACTATAGTTTGATTAAAGGAATTAAAACCTAACCATTTGTATTGTGTGTTCTGTTCCACCTATATTATTTTATGTACTCTACCAGAATAATGAGGAGTATCCTCAGGTTTTAAGGTTTTACACGTCACAACAATATTCAGACATTAAAAATAGCATTACTGTTATTAATTAATATATTGTAGTACTCCTACAAGTCTTTGGTTTAGTCTGATAGAGTGGTTGGATCCAAATTTAGGTGCATTATAAGTGCAAGTATTTTTTTGTTAAGTGACTATACTGCCAACCTGTCACCTTACAGTAGTTTCATATACAATGTTAATCGTCTAATAATAAACCATCTCTGGACCAACTTTGGATCATGACACAGAAAAGCATTAATCTGCCATGTACCATCAGGACATGCTAGGTGCAACATGACTATCTACAGCTAGTGCATTTCTGAACATAGCACTAGTATATCACTGAATCAGAAGTTGTAAAGGGAAAGCTTATGGTTGAGATGGGCTACCTGTTGATGTACTGAAAAATGGCAATGCACTGAATTTCTTACATAAGCTTTTTAACCATTTTTTTTGTATGACCACTGAAATGTGTAAATTTGGGATTATTAACACAGTTCTAAAACCAGGGAGTGTAGACAAAATACTTCCTTTCAACTGTCGGGGCATTGCCTTGACATCGGCTGTGTATAAGATGTTCTGCTGTGTTTTCATCTAACTGCCTCTCTCATTGGGCTGAGTCAATAGCAGATGAGAAAAACGAGTTGTGTAGATCACATTGCAACATTAACTGCAATTAATTACTCTAGAAAGAAACTGAAGATGTCTACTTTCTATCCGTTCATTGAGTTTTCTGAAGCCTTTGACCATATTGAACACAACATGCCCTTGGACAAAGCGGTGTCACTTGGACTTAATGGAAACATATTGAATTGTCTCATTTCAGACTGACTCCCAGTTAACTCTGAAGCAAGACTGCATTTTATCACCTATTTTGTTTTCTATGTACATAAATGATCTCGTCCTGACAATCAAAGCCTTAGGCAAGGGTGTTGGTGCAGGAAACGAACAAGTATCCATTCTTTTATATGCTGAATTGTTTAACTTGATTTATCAATGATATGAGGTTTCTGATACCAAACATTCACTGAAAATAAAAAGGAAAGATTTGTGGATATCTTAAAGTATGCAACATCGCAAACCTTTGGATTTGGAAGTTTTGGAGTTTGTTAGATTTCTCATCACTTGCAGTTGCCTCACTAATTGTATTATTTTGTCCATGAGCAGACAGAATGTATTTCCACTTCATAATTCATTGATTGAGAAATCGATGAAGTTTGAAATCAACCACCAGAGGGAGACATAGTGGTGATATTACTGCTCTCTTTTTAAACAGGGTTAGGGTTAGTTTTGAAATGTTTGTAAAGGGTGACAAGGTGTTTTTGAGTCTCACCTGGAAAAATGAGTAATTTGTGTTTCTTCTTTATACATTATATATCATCATATATGATTATTATTATTATCACTGTGCAAATAAAATTCAAGTAAACTAAAAGTAAAATAAACACTATATGACGCATTGTAATTTGAAATGTTATATAGATGCAATATCAGTGCACAAACCTGGAACCTGCAGATACCCTGACATACTAATGATGAACAGAGGAAGGCTGATATAAAGCCTCCCCAAGATGTCATGGCTTAAAGTGTGTCACTCTACAGTACATTGTAATGTGAAAGGTTATATGGATGCTGGATTACGTGAGGTTTCTCTGTGTTAACACAGCTGGCCCTGTGTTGACAGTAGTGGTAGATTTAGACTGAGATCAGGTTCCATGGGTAACATGTCAGCCACTCACACTACAGTTTATTTCATTAGGATGGCATCCAACTCTCCTTTATATTTGGTTAGTTGGTGTTGCCATGGAAACCTGGATCTGTGTTTTCTTCACTGATGTGTCCTCTTGTTTCCTGAACCCTGGCAGTGTCGGTGCCTTGCTCTACCCATTGAGCTGCACAGGGAATTAAACCTCTAAAAAGTGAGTAAAGTAATTGAAGCAGCAGAACTTTAACTAGTGAGAAATATTTCTCTCACAATCAGAAGCACTTTAATTCCTCAAGGACAAGAGGTGCACGATGGAGGAGACCTTTTTAATTGGTGCGAACAAATTACAAGACCGTTCCATGATGTAGTCTACTGTCAGACAAGACAAACTGTATGACAGTAGACTAAATAGAAATATGAATGAAGTATGTATTTGATGTCGAAAAATTGCACCAGTGTAGCACCACTGACACCATCATGTTATCAAATATAAAACCACTGAGTGGATACAGTGTCTAGCAAAAGACATATAAATGGCCACTGGGCTGATGGGAGGCTTGAACAGATGAAGCTGTTTAAAGCTGCAATAGGCAACTTTTATATCAATAAATAAATAAATAGGATATATTCCACATTATCAGTCTGTCTTCATTTCTAATTCCCGTTTGCCTAAAATTGGCATTTCAGTGATGTTACCATTGAAACCATTTTTTGTGGGCGTGTCATATGGGCGTGGCCAGTGGAGTTGTGGCTATCATGGTGAGGCCACACAGCCTCACATGGCCACAGTAACAACAGTGGAGAGAAGCAGTAAGAAAATAAAGACCAGCGAAACTAAGCAAGGCAAGAGCTTTTGATTTACTGCATTTGATAATATATATTTATGACACGATACATCAATAGAAAGTCAGTGAAATCAGGTTTGAGCTCCCAACTGTTCTGCATCTTCCCTACATGAATTATTTCCTCACTGCACTACTGAACTTTTGTCACTGCTGAAACTTGGTACATAAATTGTGGATGAAAGTTGTACTGATGAAAACTATCATAAATATGAAAATGGTATTGTTCCATGTTTTTGTTGCTGTACAACCCCAAAAGGTTTTCATTAGTATTGGTTTCAGTGGAGAGTTTTAGTGTCCCCGGGTCTAAATACTGTTTCAGAGGCTTTTGGCTTTTGAGGAAACTGTTGCGTGTAGTCTTATTTTCCTTAACAAATAAGGGGATGGAGATGTTCAACACATAAAAGAAAACCTTTTGCACAGTGAGGTTCAAAAGCCTGAAAGTTTGTCTCCTCAATGTGACTGAAGAACGTCAGTTTACTGATTTCTACAGACTGCTGGATACTCCTCTTGTTGATTCATATAATATTGTGCCTGTTTCATAAAGGTTCAGTCCCTTTCAGTTCCCTCCATCTTCCAGAGTGCTTGCATTCCCTAACACTAAATTTAGCTGCAACCATGAGGGTGAAAACCAAACTCTGGATCTAGTATCGTATGTGATAAAAATAGAAACGAGGACTTGAGCAGGGCCTCCTCACCAAGAGCAGATACATAGGACACGCTCACTGTAAGCTGTAAAAGTTACAGCAGAGGTACTGTACACAGACAGGCAGACAGACAGACAGGCAGGCAGGCAGGCAGAGAGACAGACAGACAGGCAGGCAGGCAGGCAGACAGACAGACAGACAGACAGACTGACAGGCAGGCAGGCAGGCAGAGAGACAG
>OOFE01023060.1:9268-19342 GCA_900323365.1 Monocentris japonica | reverse complement strand
CTGGCAGTCTGATGGACGAATCTGGGTTTGGTAGATGCCAGGAGAACGCTACCTACCGGAATGCATAGTGCCGACTGTGAAGTTTGGTGGAGGAGGGATAATGGTCTGGGGTTGTTTGTCAGGGTTTGGGCTTGGCTAAAATAGTTCCAGTGAAGATTACTCTTACTGGAACTATTTTAGCCAATTGGGTGCTTCCAACTTTGTGGCAACAGTTTGGGGAAGGCCCTTTGCTGTTCCAGCATGACTGTGCCCCTGTGCACTAAGCGAGGTCCATAAAGACATGGTTAGATGAGTTTGGTGTGGAGGAACTGGATTGGCCTGCACAGAGCCCTGACCTCAACCCCATTGAACACCTTTGGGAGGAATTAGAACACCAATTGCGAGCCAGGCCTTCTCGTCCAACATCACTGCCTGACCTCACAAATGCTCTTTTGGCTGAATGGGCACAAATTCCCACAGACACACTCCAAAAGCTTGTGGAAAGCCTTCCCAGAAGAGTGGCAGCTGTTATAGTCACAAAGGGGGTCCAACTCCATATTAATGCCCATGGTTTTAGAAGGGGATGTCCAGCAAGCTCATATAGGTGTGACGGTCAGGTGTCCACTGACTTTTGGCCATATAGTGTATGGAGCTGTACAGTATTGCTGTATGTGCATGATTGTCGGTGCACTCTGCTCAAACGGGTGTAGAGGTGCAGGGAGGGAGCACTGCAAAGGAAGAGGCCGCTGCTGCATCACAACGCGCCAGAAACAGGCAGCAAAGCCCCTCTTGCGTCCCCTTCCACCCTCTTGCCAAAGCCATAGAACTCCGCAGAGATGAGCCAGACTATACATTATATTTATTTTATAATATAATTCCCACGTGGAAACACAAGATAAAACGGGCATTTTTTGGCAGGACTATATCTATCATGTAGGTTTTATTTGATCCTCTTTTTTGCACTGTTCCTGGCATCGATTCTAATGACACGAGACAAGGCACAGGTTTGTGCAACAGTGCCATCTAGGGGGGGGATGAGACGTCTTTGTGGAATTTTCATTCTTGCTCATACTGTTGTCCCATCATGGTGTTTGTATGTTTTTTTCTCTCTCTATGGGAATGTGATGTCAAGCAGGATTATCATGGCATTATATTCACACTGTCTGGTCGATGTTAAATTAAATGTTAAAATATATTAGGATTTTTATGTCATTCTGTATAGGTTACATTTGATCTGCCAACATTGTTGGTGGAGCAGCACTTGTATGGGAACACATATTTAACAGTGTATTTATAGGAATAGATTTCTTGCTTATGCCAGAAAAAGGTTTCATTTAAAGATGATTTAATAACATTGAATTTGGAGACTGAATAAAGAGCATATTGTGCAAAATTGTCTTCAAATCTTGTAGGTCACACTGGTTATGTTTTTTTTAATCTGCCCATCCGGCATTACTGGTGGGAAATTCCCACCTAATTTACAGCAATTCACTGTTGTTATATTCTGGTTACCTGGAAAAGCATAGCTTTGTTCTTTTTATTTATTTATTTTGAATTTTTGGGGAGGACTTGAGTTACAGCTCTGCTGTAATGAAACTCTCTTCGCCCTGCAGAATGGATGCCCGTCTTCTCTGAAACTCTGAAGAGTTTGAATCAGGGTGGGGAAACACACAGTGTCTCTTCAGTAGCATGGTGGTTGAATCCCACATGTAGTTGTTGTATAACTTTGTACATAGCTAATATGAAAGCATACCTATTAGACTAGCACATACACATACTTTGCATGTACAACATCTAAACACAGACACATAAAGTATTTAAGTTGTACTATTTATTAGCGGCTAAATAATAATGAATCTGTAAATACTGAAATCTGTACAAAAGTCAAAGGATAAAGCATCGATGCAATAAAACAGCATTTTTTAATGAGGTTTTTCAAATGTTTTGTTACATTGGACTTCTGCTAATTGAGAAAGAACCGGTTATATATTTTAAGATATACCGTAACTGTAATCTAGTTTGTTCTCATACACAGCAACACAGTCTCTTTCACTAACAGTGATTAGGCAGGTAGAGGGAACTTAGCAGGAGTCATGGCAGTCCTTTTGGTCTCTGTAACCTCTAGACCAGGTCATGTACGGTAGTGAGGACTATGCTTGTGCCATTTGGTGGCTTTTTAAAATGTAGCTCAGTCCGTAAGGCCTTGCCATAAGATCAAGCCATTGGTCACTTAAATGTCATGCTCAACTGGTGTTGTGTAGCAAATCACAGGATAGCTGCTTCTTTCATTTACCGTACAAGTCTATTAGTACAGTGGTTCTCAGCCTGGTGGTTGGGGGTCAAGATGGGATTTTGGGGGTTACAATATGATTTAGGGAATCTGCAAAAATATATTTCTATTATACAATTTATTATCATGTTTTTAGTCTTTGTGATGAATGCATTTTCTTGTGAAATAATGTGCCTCTAGTGTTCTACCAATAATGAATCAAGTTAATTGGCCTGAAAAGGGAAAATAAAAATTATGATTTGGTGTTAAAACTCACCGTTCTGTACATTTACACCTGCAAGGCTTCACACCAAGGCAAAAGGGTTGGGAGCGGCTGTGTTAGTAGATAAGTGATGCATCGGATGCAGCAGCAGGTGGAGCAGTGGTTGGACAGACTGTCCCATAACTGTAAAGTCACGGGTTCAATGCCATATAATAACAACATGAGCTCTGGATAAGAGTTGTGTGACTAACCTTGTCCCGATGAAAAAGACTCCATTATCTCCTTAAATCATAGCAAGGCCACAAGAGGGTGGTATACAGCAGTGAGTTGGTGAGGCTGAGGCTGCACTGACTGAAAGACCATATATCCTCATTTGACAATTGTGTGGATGTATGGATTTTGACTACAAATAATAAGCTGTATTTCATCGTTCAATATCTCTAGAATATAGAGGATCCACTAACTGTGCTCTTATTTTGTCAACCAAAGACATCATTTTCCTACTATTCTTTAAAAAGTACCATAATGTGTTTTAATTTTGATTTTATTAATAGTTTTTAATTTAATTTTTCTGATTTCATTTGATCGTATTTCATCTCATATTTCTCATAATACCCTTTCTTGGAGAGTCCAACTGCAGAGAAAATGTCACATGATCAATATTAGCTGCTGGTTTTGTCACAATAATTGATGCAGCAATAAAAACAAACCCCGTCTGAATTTGCCGCAACAGAACATGTGAGTCTTAAGTTCTTGTCCAGGAATAAACATATTGTTATTTCCAACAGGGGCCTGTTGTTCATGTTTGTATGTTAGGTTTCACGCCCATAGCTGATGCTGTCATCCAGAGCTACTTCAGTGAGCAGGGAGAGGCTGTTGTTGTGTCTCGCTAACCACCAGGCCATCCAGCCATATGGTCAGAATGAAAACCTCCCTACCCTGTGATCATAAGGTTCACTTCAACGTGGAAACCATTACTGATTATCCATTACTCTGAGATGTGGATTACTCTCAGAATATGAGGTAAACGATGATGATTTAAAAGTGCATGCTGTGATTTCAGTAGCATCAGTATCTATAATGTGCATGTATAACCTGACTGCTGTCCTTTTATTTACTGTAACCTGTTTTGTAACCAGACTTCATACGGTGTGTTACTCCCCTCCAAGCAGGACAAGCCAGAGGGTGACTGTGTTAGCATGCAGTCTACGCCCTCCAGAGCGAGACCAGCCTCTCCATAGCTCTGCTAGAAACGAGGCCCTTGTGCTCTCAGAAGGCTCCTCCTGTTTCATTTACATTCACATTTAAGACGTTTAGCTGACGCTCTAATCCGCAGCAGCTTAGTATGAGTGAGCCAGCAGGGGTTCAGTGCCTGGTTCAAGGACACTTTGACAGGACGCACGGCTGCTGCAGGCCTGCATCGGTAGCTTTCCATTTATAGGACGGTTTCTTTAATGTGAGGCCACCCCGCCGCCATGCGTGTGTAATATTCTCCCTTCGTGTAGAATTTTACGGTGAATATGTGATTAAACTTTTCATAAGCCACTTTGCTCTTCGTAGGTACACCAGATGCCGTGCAGCTTGAAGACGAGGGGGGGGAATCTCTCTTGAAATAATCTTTCTGGAGTTGATGTGAAGGGCTAATCAGCCGGGAGTTTCACAGCATTAAAGACATTCTCTACCGAAACATGGATGGAGCAGTGAGAAAGCAATACCAACAATCCTACTAAAATATAACTCCTATCATTGTTGGTATATGCACTACTGACTCCATTAATCCTCACAGCTTAACACCCAGTTAGTAATTAAAAAAATGAAATGTGCTTAGCTTGACTTTGACTTTGAGCAAGAAAATATGTGATTATATAGAATACATTCAATGTAGGGAAATGGTAAATGTGAAGGGTTTCGTTCTGAAATTTGTCAGTATTTCAAAAAACACAGACGATTGCATGAAATGAAAAGTCTTAAGATAACTTAAATACTGATCAATTTTTCAAGTGGTGGATACCTCACATCTGAAATGAAACTGTACATTGCCCATTTTCCCCACACTTTCCAAAACATTCACATAACAACACAGACAACACAAAACCAGGAAACCAGCTGTTTATTGGAAGACAGTCTTGGGAGAAAATCCAACTGATAACACTGAATTAATTGAATATATGACATCAGATACATCTCAGTACATTGACAGTCCCAGTTCAGCATTCACACAACCAATGCATTTGTGCGATTTCCCATTCCTACTTAAATGTTCCATTCCTTTCATAGTCATGACAACGTCCGAAAAAAGCGCCACGAGCTGCAGCCCGTTGGTTTCGGCCGTCTGCACTAGTATGGCACTTGACAGGTAACAGTATGAATCAACTAGCTCTACTAGATCAAGGATCTTGAAAATCAAACGTTTTCCCCATGTGTATACTAACAATCATGCTGCTAGATGTACTGCGTTTGGTGCTACAGAGTAAAAAATAAAAATGACAGTAAAAAACAGATGGGTTCACAACATATGAAACCATAATTTAGTCCAGTGGCCCTCAACCAAGAGGTAACGAGGGACATTTTTTTTTCTTTTTGGGGGGGGGGTGAGATGATTTCAAGAATGTGAAAAATATGTTTCCAATATATGATTTATTAATATTGGTGACAAATTCCTTCTTGTGAAGTAATAACTATTTGCAGCCTCTTGACGTCTTAGAAAACATTTGCTTTTGGATGTCTTGAGCCAAAAAAGGTTGAGGACCACTAAACTAACTACAAATCAAGCCATGAACGCTGACCAGTGCACGTTACTGAAATTGCCGATGCAGGGTATTTTGTCTTGCTCCACTCATCTTAAAAAACATGACACAGAATGAAATGACGCAGATACATTTTCACGAAAAGATATGCGCCCTGTTTGAGACTACCGATCGCCTGACGGATCACCGTTTTGGCTGATCAATTCTCCATCCATACACCTAAGAACAAAGTGGCGGCACACACAGCAATTATGAGAAGGTTGCCAAATTCAGATGGAGAGAGAAACGGTCCTGCGCGCGACGCTTCGGTCGTTCACCACGCCGCAGCGTTCTGCCCAGCACATCTGTTCTTCATCTCTCCCTTAAAGAAGACAATGACATCAACCTCTACCGTAAAACTGAGCCATCGCAGGACCTCTCAGCATCTTATTGGTGACAGCTCTTGAAAATGGCCTCCGGTGGCAGTGGTCCCAGTGGGTCGACACGGTGATTACTGCTTCATGGTGTTCTTGATGGTCCACCTCTGCCCGGAGCAGGCCTGGAGGACCAGCAGGTGGCCAAAGTAAACGTTAGCCGGCACCACCTCCAGACAGCGTCCTGTGGCTCGGTTTACGATGGATTCGTTCTAAAGGGCAGAAGGAGGGACACAGCACTCTGGTTTTTAACAGGTTTCACAGATGGCCCACGAAACCACAGCGAACCTGACAAATGGCAGAGGAGAGGATGGGGAGCCAGATCTGATAGATGCGCTTCTACTTTGTCCTCACAAGATAATGTAGTATTTTAAAGTGTTCTAGTTGTTAAATGTGTTCTTGTAGGCTATCACAAAAGCACTTTAAAGGTGGAAAACGTTGACCATCAGGGGCAGCCTCTATACTGCATTTTATTTTGGGGAGTTTTTTTGGGTCACATTTGGAGGGAAATCTGCTGGATTGCTTTACAGCACAAAACAGGAAGAGGGTGCTGTTCTTCCAGCGCTAACGGAGCTAAAGCTGTCAGAGTTTCTCGCAATGGCAGATGGTGGAGGGAGAGAAAGGCTGAAGGAAAAATCACTTCCAAAATGTTGCTCCTCTCCAGTAAAGCCAGAGAAAAAACAATCTTACAAAGGGCAACGCCACGGAGGCGGGGGCAAGTAGCAAAATCCTCTTTGTGACAGTAAGCGAGAGGGTTTATGGGAAATGTGGTCTTAACTTTGAGAAACTCTAGCACTACCGCTGGCATGAGATAGAGGCTACCAATCGTCTCGACCGTGGTAGCAAATTATACATTGATGTTTAAAAATACTACATTCAGTACCTTTAAGCACGAAGATGCTTTCAAAAACAATGAAATGAAAAATGTCTTAATATCAAAAAATGTACTATAAAGAGCAGTAATGTAAAGCATTAATGCAGAAAACAAAACAATAAGATAATAATGTTAAAAAAAACTAGCATACTAGAAAAACTAAACTTTTGCACAGTGCTGTAACTACTGTGGGCTCTCACCCACCACCCTTTCTTCCAACCTTCATGCTAGTTTTGTACATACAGTAGGCACTCGCCCTAGATAGCACATTGGAACAGAACAGCAGCTTCACGTCGACTGCATTCCTTCTGATTCTCACCTGAGTGAAATGCCAAGTCTTCTGCTTCACGCTGAGCACCTTGTCACAGTTGAGGAGCTGAGGAAAGCTGCTGATCTGATCGTCCACCACACAGCGGGTGTCCTCTCCTGTGCTGCCTAGAGGGCCCAGGAACAACTGACCCTCTTTGGTGTAGCGTCCTAACTGGAGGAAAACAAGACGCACATACACACAACAATCTTGCTGTGCTCTTATTTTCAGACTTTCTCATTAGGAACCCAAATGTTCCACAGAAGTTTTTTTTGTGTGTACAGTGAGTTTAAGCTACTGACCAACTAACCTACTATACTGGCCTACAGTACTTACGCTGTGTTTTTCCACCCTTGTAAGCAAATTATATATGAAAACTAGAAGTGTCAAGTCAAAAAGTCAATTTTTCCTACATAATTTGCTGAGTGTGTATGTTGTGTTGTCCTGTGTAACTCAACAGGTAGAGCATGGCATTAACACTGACACGAGCTACCTGAGCCAATACTATTAAATGTTATTTCCCTTTCCACTGACTCAATGCAATAAAAATATTTTGAAGGTCTCATTTGGGGAGATGTAACAAAATGGCTACTGTTGGATGGATTGTGGCTCAGTTAACTTGTCTTGAGAAAAAGCCACATGATGCTGCATGTTCACAAGGGACCTCTCTTTATTGTGCTGGCTTCTTTGCCCCTTGTTTTGAATGGAAAGGATGTGCTGAGAGGCTTAACACGATTTAGCACTCCAACCTCCAAGTGCTTGTTAAAACTGCACTAGGCAAATCAAATTCATTTTGATTTGATTTTGAATCAAATTAAAACACGAAGAGGGACGGAGAAGAGCGTCCCCTCCGTTAGGGAAGCAACCTTTTATGTCTCCTAGACACAAATGAGACTAAAGGCATTTTCTCCTGTTTCTCAAATTCAACTCAGGAGAAAAAAAAACACATATCAGCTCATGTTGATCTCACTCTGATCACAACAACAGATCTCCACATGATCTGAAGTAAGTCTCATTTAACTCTCCTGAGTGTGAAACCATGAGATCAGAGGAAGATCTCAAAGAAAACTCAATACTGTTGCATTTTCCTGTTGAAGCCACGAGGCCAGCAGCCATATAGTAGGAGCTGATTCTCTTATAGGAATGTAGTTAGCATCTTTATATCGATCTCAGAAAGTCTCCCGTGCTTCCTGGAGTCTTAGTGGTTTAAGGTTTACTGATTTCTGAGTCCTCAAAACTCAAACACTTTCCTCTCGCTGCCAGTTGGGGCCAACGACACGTGAAAATTGCAGTTAAAAGTATTTTAACTTTTCCTTTAACCATGGGAGCCATGACGCATCGAGTATCTGCTTAGTACTACTAGCTTAACAAACACATGCCCGATGGACCCGGGGTCTGAGGAACTGACATTCGCTGATTCAGGGTTTTCAACACAAAAAGTGCAACACAAACATTTTTATCCTTCTGGTGGAAGAAGGGCTTCAGCCAGGCCTGCGTTAGAAACAAAACTGTGCATTTCACAGGTGAAGTGTGTGTATTTTTGGCATAGAAGCAATAAAACAGAATGATAAAACATGTGATCTTGTGGAGAATATGACGCCCGCGCTGTACCTGAGGACCCCATCCATGGCAGGGGTGCAGGGTGGCCGTGTGGTTCTCCTTCACACCCTGATCCATACAGAGGTGGCTCACTTTAGAGTTGCGAATCTAAGATCAAAAAAGGGGTTTGGTGGCTGGGCTGCCTTTCAGTTGTCGTTTCATTACACATTGATGCTTTGAAAACGTAACACAGTACACACTCTCTCTCTTCATGCCTCTCCCTATGAACACACACACCCTCAGTAACACCCTCAGACACACACGGTCCCTCTTTCCCACTGTGAACACCCATACACTAACCTTCCCATTCGCTACCATGCTCTCAATTTCCCTTAAATTTTGCTGGTTCCTTTTACTTGTTGTTTATATATTTTGTTGTTTTCACCGCTCTCCTCCTTGTCGAGTTTTGATATCATTTCCATCATCTTATAAAAAATTTGGGGTTGAGATGTTTTTGTCTTTGTCTCACCCACCTAGATTGCATTTATTTCTTCTCTCCGTTTTCAATGTTTTTATCATTTGTGCAAATAAAGCAATCCGTCTACAATCTCAATCTCCTATTTCTTCGTATCAGTGAGGCGTCTGACTCACCTCGCCATAGAAGAGCGTGTTGTTGTACCTCCTCATCTCTGGGTAGACGTTGTCGAGGTACCACTCAAAGCTCTTACACTGCAGGCTCTTCCTCAGCGCCACCCTCTGAGAAATATCACCGTAATCAATACCGTGGTTCTGCAAGAGCACGAGAAGACAGAATCATTATTGGTGCAGGTATCACTTTGCTTTACAAAAGGCCTTATTCCACCTGTGTAGTGTTCAAGTCATATTTTCATCTAAATAAAGGTCAGTTTTGTGGCTCTCCTATCACCGATATAACACAATAGTGATTCAACCTTTAGCCACAGGAAGTGATGCGTAGCAGAAGAATTGGGTAGACAAACAGAAACCCAAACTTCATGAACAGAAAATCCAAGGAAAAAGAGAAGTGATCTCTGGGAAGTGCAGTGAGAAACACCAGAGCAGTGAGGCTGAGCACCAAGGATGTAAAAGAATGAGATAATTTGCCTTTTGAACGAATTAAACTAACTTGTTGAACTAATAAATAATTAAAGGTGCTACAAAAAAGACCATTGCAGAGAAGACTGGCAGCCCAGTAGAGTCTTGTGTTCTCCAACAGCGCTCCCTCACCTCCATCGGGATGTTCCAGGCCAGGTAGACGTTGGACTTGTACTGGTCCATCCACACTTCAGCCACTCGCAGGGCGTTGCGGCGCGTGTGGAAAGCTATGTTACTGTGGTAGGGTTTCTTCATCCGCGCAATGTGAGCCACCCTGGAGCAAGGCAGCACCTCCATACTGCCTCCACACAGCCAGACCTGGAAGTGGACAGTATTGGAGAATACTTTACTTTAATAGCTCAAATACATTTTAATTAATAAGCCATTTTAAAAGGTTGGCATTATTATTATTATTATTATTATTATTATTATTGTTGTTGTTGTTATTATTATTATTATTATTATTATTATTATTATTATTATTATTATTGTTGTTATTATTATTATTATTATTGTTATTATTATTGTTGTTGTTGTTATTATTGTTGTTGCTGTTATTATTGTTGTTGTTATTGTTATTGTTATTGTTATTATTACATGTGAAGAGTGC
>OOFE01023059.1:9506-21587 GCA_900323365.1 Monocentris japonica | reverse complement strand
CCGAAAGCGCCTACAATGAGCATGTGAGTGTCAGAACTGGACCATGGAGCAATGGAAGAAGGTGGCCTGGTCTGATGAATCACGTTTTCTTTGACATCATGTGGACGGCCGGGTGCGTGTGGGTCGTTTACCTGGGGAAGAGATGGCACCAGGATGCACTATGGGAAGAAGGCAAGCCAGCAGAGGCAGTGTGATGCTCTGGGCAATGTTCTGCTGGGAAACCTTGGGTCCTGGCATTCATGTGGATGTTACTTTGACACGTGCCTCCTACCTAAACATTGTTGCAGACCAAGTACACCCCTTTATGGCAGCGGTATTTCCTGATGGCAGTGGCCTCTTTCAGCAGGATAATGCGCCCTGCCATACTGCAAAAATTGTTCAGGAATGTTTGAGGAACATGACAAAGACCAACTTACAGGACTTAAAGGATCTTGGTGCCAGATACCACAGGACACCTTCAGAGGTCTTGTGGAGTCCATGCCTCAACTGGTCAGAGCTGTTTTGGCGGCATGAGGGGGACCTACACAATATTAGGCAGGTGGTTTTAATGTTATGGCTGATTGGTGTATATGTGTGTATGGTTATTCCTCTTCTCTTGTCAGTTTCTTAGCCTGATGGAGACCATAGACAGGCAGAGGGAGGAGATGGGACGCTCCAGCAGGTCAGTCAGACTTGATAGCGGGATCAGGTAACATGCTTTACCAAGAGTATTAGTCTGGGATCAGTGGCAGACCTCCAAGTCAATATTTTACCCATTATATTTGTACAGGAAAGGAATTAAGATTTGCATGTCTGTGTTGTGTTGAGATCCATGTCCAGCACAAGATAAACTATATGATGAACTTTTTTTATTTTCTTTTTTTTTTTTTCCCCATCAGGTCAACTTCCATTCATGTCGGCCAACTCCAAGAAGTGCTGAGCGAAAAGAAGTCAGCGGTCAACTCTCTCACTGCCAAGTAATGGTCCCCTCTTCCTTTATTCCACATTCAGACCATCAAGAACAAAACGACCTGTTATAGCCCGCCACTAGATACTGTAGGCCACTTTCTTCAGTGACCAATCTTTTCATTGTTGCTGGATATAGGCACAACAATGCATTAAAGACCCATAACTACATACGTTCCCTAATAAGAGGCTTCCATGTGTTTACCATGCAGTTGCTCTTGTTCCAGGAATTTCCTAGAAACAAGTGTCTTGAAATAAGTGATCACTCCACTAGTCTTGAAACAAGCAGTTTTGTAGTGGAAATGTGAAATAATCACAGCCCATCAAATTGTCAATCAAAATAAGATTTTAAGACTCAGAGTTGGTTGATTGGTTGATATTCGTACACTTTGTCGTGATTGTCGTCTTTTCTGCACAGGAAAGTTTCATGTTCTGAAGCTTTATGGCCATACGTATTGTATTACATAGTACACACATAATACAATGTTTTGCGTGCAGATTGCAGATGGCGGAGGCTGCCCTCGCCCTCTCTGAGCAGAAACAACACAACCTGGGAGAGCTGCTGGCTCGAGCGAAGACAGAGAAAGAAGAACAGCGGGAACGGCAAAGCACAGAGAGGAAGAAGGAGCAGGAGGTATGAGGAGAGATGGAGATGGCAGAATAAACGCCGCAAAAAAAATGTCCGTCTTATGAAGTCATTTAATCTCAGATTCAATATGATTGGCATGAGAAACAAGTGAGATCATCTGGTCCTGTTGGCACTTGCTTTAAAGTCAATTCCATTTTCATATAAATTAATGTCTGTTTTGCTTCTTAATCACAGATTGATATAAAATAATGGTGATTCAACCTCTAGCCAGTTCACGAAAGCTTTTATATTTGCTGTTCTAAACACCCGGTTTTGGGCAGCTGTTTCCTGGTGTTGTGTCAACTGTGTTTCCCCTAAAAAATGTGTTTCCCCTGGTGGTGTGTATTCGCCTTGTTTTTTTTTTTTTTGTTTTTTTGTTTTTTTTTAATGTGCATTGTTTTCCTATCACTGGCTTTTCAAACAGGCTAAACAACATTTTAGAAACATTTCAAATGATTACAGAGAATGAAAGTAGCCTATCGAAAACAACCTCCTTAGTTGCCTCATAATGAACCGAGTTCACGCTTGTTTGTGATCTTATTTTCTCAAACCACAAGCATCCATTGCTCTACATTAGTCTATAAAGCGCATTTTCCCCCATGATAATTTCCTTGGTGGATACAAATTTTGGCGCACAGGAAGTGATAGTTTTACGTTCCCAGCAGCAGCAACAGTGGTTTATTTGAAATAAATAGAAGAGCTGGGTGGTTAACATGAGCAGAGATACCCACCATGGCTGAACAGACACAGAAAAGAGCGCCCCCTTACCAAAGCTCAACCTTCATAAACAGAAAATCCAAGGAGAAAGACGTCACTGTACTGGACACAATGTTTGATTGACAGGTGATCTCTGGGAAGAGCAGTGAGAAACACCACAGCAACGAGGCTGAGAGACTAAGATGGAGACTAAATAAAAAAACATATAAACAAAAAATAAGAAGCTCGGAATTATCACTAAGAAAAACAAGATTACATTACTTATTAAGATGGATATTTTTTGCAATTAAACAAATGCTGAGATATTGCTGTCATAAGCAGAGGTTGGTCATATGATATTGCTCTCCGTCCTGCAGGAAAGTGTGCTTAGAGAGGGCAAGCTCCTCAGAGACATCCAGAATGTGACAGAAACCAACATGCAACTCAAAAATAAGGTATGACAATTTCTTTTACAAGCTTACGTCTGTGGTTAAACTGAATATTTGCAGTGAAATGCCCTGATATATTGTGTGTGTGTGTGTGTGTGTGTGTGTGTGTGTGTGTGTGTGTGTGTGTGTGTGTGTGTGTGTGTGTGTGTTTTAGGTGGAGGAGATGGAGCACAGGTGTAAGTCTCAGCAGCAGCAGATCTTTGAACTGAAACAGGAACTGAACAACAGCACAGCGGAGCTCAAACTACGACTAGTGCAGGCAGAGGGTAACACGTACACACACACACACACACTTGTTTTATTCCCAAATGCACAAAGACAAGACGTCTTTTATCACATGAAAACCGAGCAAAATGTGTTTGGTCTCGCCCTCGAATAGACCGTTTGGAAATAGAGAAGAGGAGGTCCAAACAAGCCCTGGAAGACATGGATAGTCTACGCCAGAAAGAGGTACTGGTCCTGGATCATTCGCCTTGCTTTCAGCTGTCAGTAGCAGGGTTTCACACAGAGCCTAATATGCCATTGATAATCAGAATAACAGCCCGACCAGTATAGAAATGCCTCATGTAACCGCCTCAAATGGAGAAGACCAGCCCACAGCCACGCAAATGCTTGAACCGACCACTTCCTTTGGTTGGAATACAAAAACATTTGTGCTTCGGTTGCATGTAAGCACACACCTCACTTCATACAGCGTGCATGTAAGACAGTTCATTTGGCATCTTCAATCGGATGACATTCATTCAGAATGATAAAATATTCTACATGTAAAGAAGAAAGTGTTAACAGTATTTGTGTATCTACCTACTCACCTATTTATTTATCAGTCGTATTTTTTCTTTTTCCTTGCTCTATTGTCATTTTTTCTTCAGTTGTTTTTATCTGCATAGTTTAGTTTGCTAAAATTAAAATCCTAACAAATAAATCTGCATGAAACTGGAGCCATTTTTTTTTTTTTTTTTTTTTTTTCTTTCTGTGTATAGGTGGACCACGTGAATCGCCATTTAGAAGAGAGTGAGAGAGTTCTGCAGGAACGCATCTTCAAACTGGAGGGACAGCGAATACAGCTGGAGGAGGTCAGATCTAGTTAAAATCAGAAAACTTAAATTAGATCAAACACATAAAATGCTGCGTTCCAGAAATCGCGGAGAGTCGGAAATTCTGCCTTGAGCATCGTATGACAAATCTGTCGATTTAAAGTTGCGGGACGGTACGGGAAGTTTTAGTTGGTTTAGTATTGAACTGTAGAAGTGTCTAAACTGTACGTGGGAGATAATAGCAGTGAGACTGAAACCTAGCATTACAATATTTCTAGAGAATTAAATCCTCGTCAAATTAAACTATTCCTCATTTTGCCCCTCGACCCCAGTTTGAGAACCACCGGCTTTGATCTCCAGGCTACCGTTACTTATAATGTAATGTAATATGAATGAAGTATGCATGTGTCTTGCAGGAACTGAGCAAGGCCAAGGCAGCATGTGTGACGGAGAGGGCCCAGGCAGAGGAGGAACTGGGCAAAGTGCGCAGTCAAGTCCGCCTGGAGGAGGTGTGTTTTAAAAGAAGTGATTAAAAGAAGATGAATCTCAGATCGGTTTCTAAGATGATAACAGGTGTAAAATCCAGGTTCAGAAAGTGAAAGGACAGAGTTTTATTTTGATGTTCTAATTTGTTCCATTCTACAGCATGGGGAGGGACTGATAATTGTAATCACCTGGTTAAAAGCACAGGTGGAGAAAAATCCTGGCAGGAGTTTTACACCTCTGGATGATGATATAGCTACATTTCTATCCAACTGCTTCTATCCAATTATTGTTTTCTGGTGTCAGGTAATGTTGGCCAAATTGCGTCACTCTGAGAATTTTTGGGCAGTTAGGACCGATTTCCTTCTCTTGATAAATACGGGCCCAGGAGCAACCAAAGTCTGTAAGAAACTTCAAATCATGGAGCCTTGACAGCTTCAAACGAGTTTGAACGCAGGAACTTAGTAGTCTGTTTGAACTGTCAAAACCTTCCGACAGTTATAAGACCCATTTCTCCCTCCCGTGCTTCCTCCTCACTTCCACCTTGTTTCCTCTGAGCAGCAGGAGCATGTGGCGTCCTTGGAGGAGAAGCTCCGCTCCGTTCGACAGTCCCGCCAGGAGGTCCAGACCCATTGCTCGCAGCAGAAACAGACCATCGCCGATCTGCAGGCCAAGAATGGCCAACAGAGCATCGAGATCGACGGCCTCCGACGCAGGATAGAGGAGCTCCAGCAGGTGAGGACCCACGAAACTCAGTAATAACGGCGGTTAGTCACCTTACCCTTTATGCGACCAGAGGATTGGCATAAAAAAAAAAGCCAGCACCAACTCTGGATTACTAAAAGGTCTATCTTCTTACGTTAGATAATGCTAGTTGTCTACGAGCACTTAACATACCATGTGCTAACGTATTAGAGATATCTACCAGAGGCACAAGAAATGATTTTGGTGGTTCTCCAGTTTACTTATCGGTGTCAAAATGGGCTTTCGATGTTGAATAGTCGACGTTCTCTTTCCAGGAGTTGTCGGGTAAGGACCAGGAGAAGCTGGCCGAGGTGAGCCGGGCGCGAGTGGAGCTGCAGGAGCAAATCGGACATCTGCAAGCGGAACGGACAGCGCAAGGAGGGCTCAAGGAGAAGATCAACGCTCTGGAAAGAGAGATGAAAGGTGCACGCTCACTTGCTCATTTTGCCACCCTTTTTCCCCGTCGTCAAGTGAAGACGTGCCGGTGCGATCACTTTTTCACTTGATTTGAAGACTCAATACAAGAGAACGACTGAGAGAGGAAGCACAGGGGTAGGAAGGGAGATTGAAGACAACATGGTGAAAAATGTCTATCTCGACAAGTCATTTAGTCTCGTTCAGTCTGAAAATCGTATGTTTCGTAAATATGGTTCAGATAATTCTTTTTTCCAATGCAGTTTCACTAGAAACAGGTTTCAGCTTATATCAAGGCAGAATATAAGCCAGATCGCGCCACTGATATTAAGAAAATGTAGAAAATGGTTGATTTTTATTTGAAAGTGGAAAACAACTTGATTTTTATTAAAAACAAGTGAAATTGCCTCACCGCACTGGCAGACCTTTTCCCACTTTTAAGGTTTAGGTTTTGTGGTCAAACACATCAGACTCTCAAATGTTTTCTTTGCCGGCGTGTCTTTTGTGCATTTCTAACCCGGTCTGTCCTTGTCCTAGTGCTAACCAGTAACCACCGCGAGGCAATCCTCGACAAGGAGAGTGAGATCTCTTCCCTGCTAGAGAAGCTTCGTCTGAGAGACGCTGAGATCCAGAGGATGAGGGAGGACGAGGCCCAGAGAGCCAGCTACCTGCAGAGCGCCATCCTCACCTACGTTCAGGGCTCGCCGCTGGGGCACTACGGCATCTCCAAGAAATGACCTGCAAACTCTAACCCCCGTTATATCTAACGTTGCCTGTCTGTTGGGAGCAACAACTCCATGTCATTTAAAGACATTTTTTGTATCCATTGTTAACAGGAAATTTTGCTAATCATCCAAATCAAAGGCATTGTAGTTCTGCATTGAACACACAACAGTGACAATGGCTGATGGCCAACCACATCGCAACAGAGATTTGATGGACTTATCTATCAAACTAAAAACGAGGCAGTTCCCCCTCTGCAGCTCAGATGCAGAGAGCAATGAACTGGTGCACAAAATGTTATTTGCTGTTTTTTGCAGGGATATTTTGTGAAGAACTTCCTAAATTCAACAACTGATGAACTTTTTTTAATATAAATGCTATTTAATATCTTGATATTGTCAGAAAATCACTGCGATTACACTGTGATGCATATTTTGTAAATTAAATTTTTACCATTTTGCCATTTTTTTTTCTATCAGTAAAATGTGTTCATTTCTGAAAGGAATTTCTCCTGATTTCACTTATGTTAGATGAGTATAGATGTATCAGCTAATTTAGATGAGCCGATTTAACAGATAATATTAGAACAATTGGCATGTGTTGATGGGTGGGTGAGGTCATTGGGGCATCTTGGAATTACAGCCAAAGAACCTTAACGATGAAGATAGTTCACATGCTATTCCAGTTTATGAAAAACCTTGTCTACTAGATCTTTCACATGCATACATTTTAGGGTTCAGTCGACAAGGCTTATTCCTGATATTAAAACTGATATTAATATTTTTTAAGTTGAAGTTTTGATATTTTGCATCGATATTCACACCAATGCTGCGATTTCTCTGGTCAGATATCTGCTATAAAACTACTACTAGATCAGGGAGGAACCTCCATCATATCAGAGGTGGATGACTTTGACTGGCTCATATCTGATTATTATACAAAGGCCAATATCGGAATACCAAAATATCAGTCTAGCGTTTGTAATATTAGAATAAATATAGCCACAAGCAGCCATTAGTGGGGTCCAAGCCCATGGGACAAATGATTTGGCAGTGAGAATATAAATTTGATTCTTCATTTTGGAGAAATTCTTTATCTCAAAAATGCTGAAAGTACAGCCTGACGTCGGAGATCGGAACAAACTTGCAAGAGAAATGGTGGAATAACTGTCAAGGCTGAAAGCAATATCTGCAATGGATTTCTGTTGAGACACAGAATTTGAGTAAAAAAATAATTCTTAGCCTTAATAAGAGACATGCATGTTATAGCGCCACCATCTGGCTGATTGGGTTATTTGTTTTGGCCTCAGCAGTGAGGGAGATTTAAAACCTATTTACCAACTTTGATTATTCAGTTAGGAGTATCAGAAACCTGTGAAACAGGCATGGTGTTTATTCGCTCAACAACACCTCGGAAACGCGTCGTGTCCATGGAAACAATGGCAATGAACGAATGAATGAAGACGTAAAAATAAAATTTTAAAAAATGTCTCTTTCCACCGAAATAAATAGTCAACTTTTTTTCTGATAATACACTATATGGCCAAAGGTCAGTGGACATCTGACCATTACACCTATATGAGCTTGCTGGACATCCCATTCTAAAACCATGGACATTAATATGGAGTTGGACCCCCCTTTGCAGCTATAACAGCCGCCACTCTTCTGGGAAGGCTTTCCACAAGCTTCCACAAGGTCAGGCAGTGATGTTGGACGAGAAGGCCTGGCTTGCAATCAGCGTTCTAATTCCTCCCAAAGGTGTTCAATGGGGTTGAGGTCAGGGCTCTGTGCAGGCCAGTTGAGTTCCTCCACACCAAACTCGTCTAACCATGTCTTTATGGACTTCGCTTTGTGCACAGGGGCACAGTCATGCTGGAACAGCAAAGGGCCTTCCCCAAACTGTTGCCACAAAGTTGGAAGCGCCCAATTGGCTAAAATGTCTTAGTATCCTGTAGCATTAAGATTATCCTTCACTGGAACTAAGGGGCCAAGCCCAAACCCTGAAAAACATCCCCGGACCATAATCCCTCCTCCATCAAACTTCACAGTAGGCACTATATATTCCGGTAGGTAGCGTTCTCCTGGCATCCGCCAAACCCAGATTCATCCATCAGACTGCCAGATAGTGAAGTGTGATTCATCACTCCAAAGACCAAGTTTCCACTGCTCCAGAGTCCAGTTGCGGTGTGCTTTAAACCACTCCAGCCGACGCTTGGCATTGCGCGTGGCGATGTGAGGCTTGCGTGCAGCTGCTCAGCCATGGAAACTCATTTCATGAAGCTCCCGATGCACAGTTCTTGTGCTGATGTTGCTTCCAGAGGCAGTGTGGAACTCTGTAGTGAGTGCTGCAACAGATGAGTGGCAATTTTTACACGCTATCCGCTTCAGCACTCGTTGGCCCCGCTCTGTGAGATTGCGTGGTCTACCACTTCATGGCTGAGCTGGTGTTGCTCCTAGGCGCTTTCACTTCACAATAATAGCACTTACAGTTGACCGGGGCACATCTAGTAGGGCAGAAATTTCACGAACTGACTTGTGGTAAAGGTGGCATCCCATGACAGTGCCACGTTTAAAGTCACTGAGCTCTTTACGACCCATTCTAAAGTCTAAATGTTTGTCTGTGGAGATTTCATGGCTATGTGCTGGATTTTATGCACCTGTTAGCAATGGGTGTGGCTGAAACACCTGAACTCAATAACTGACTTTTGGCCATATAGTGTATATCAGTCCATACGTCATAAATGTTTATACCAGTGTCATATAAGGTTAATATGTGATCTCTTTAACATATAAAATTAAGAGTTATTGCCGCATTTTCTCCCTCAAGAATTTGGACGCGGAGGTAAGTGGTAAATGGTTACCGTTGCAAGGTACTTGGGGCAGAGCTGTTTCGGCTGATGTGACGTAGGAGCTTTCAGCCCTAGCTGGCCCTTTAAATGCGCTCGGTCTTTTCCGGAGTCAGTCGGCGAGTCTCGTCATCGACCCCCTTTCACTGCGGCTCCCTCGCTGAGCGGACTGGCCCGCTTGTTCTCCGAGACCATAGCGCAGATTGTCGGATCTATTTTAACAACCGCGGCCGGCTAGTCGAGCACCGTCAACTTCTGCACAAATGCAAGCTATCAAATGTGTGGTGGTCGGCGACGGGTAAGCGTCATCTTTGGATTTCAAAATGAAACTACAGTGTATTTTCTCGTGTGTGATTCAGTGGCGCGTCCATGGATGGATGGATGGGAGGATGCTATGTACTAGGAAAAGGGGCTGGGGCTCACCGATTTGACGGGTGGTCTGGCTGTTTTTTTTTGTGTGTGTGTTCTGCTCGCTTGCTAAGCATCTAGGCAATACTCCGGCAAGAATAGATCCCCTCAGTTATTTTCAACTGAAATGCATTTGGATTTTTCACATTGTGCCTCCCAGCCTATTGTATGGGCAGGGACAGAGCGCCGAGGGATGCTATGCAGGGAACACCTACACGCCTCATAGGCCACCGGAGGCAGGCTGAAGTGCTGATGCACGCTAAGGAATCTGTGGCTCTGCTAGTGGCAAGCAGGCCCCATTTCCTCGATGCTATCTTTTCTGTGCATTTCTCACTGCATCATGATTGTACTCGGCCATATGCTCAGAAAATCCAGCAGGATCCATTTCTCATTGCTGGATTTAAATCCTAATATCATGGCTGGCTACAGAGTAATCTATTACAGTACATATCTGAAGGTGAGTTTGGTTTAATGCACTGACGACTGAGGTCATCAATCACTTCATGACATGAAACAATGGGTGTTAACATCGTAGTTATACCCGTCTTCTCATTCCTCAAAGGAAATGATTGGGAATGCCACTGTCAGCACCAAACGCCTATACTTTGAACTTCCTCATCCTCCAGCCCTCTCTGCCCTGCTCTCCTTCCCATTGAGGCAAACTCACTGACCCCCGGATCAGTCTCCCGGTACCCTCACACACACACACATCGGCGGTGTGTGTTGCACCATTTTGCTCTGTCCATCGACACACACACACACAGACACAAAATCACTCTCATTATTCCATGCATGAGTAGACCGCTCACGCCATAGTTGCCCATGCCACTACCAATCTGTGCGTCATCCCCTCAGACAGGCACACAAACACAGCCTGCCAATATTGAGCTCGCTCTGTTCGGTGTGGAGTGGGAGGGGTAAGAGGGAAGGGTGTGTGTTGTGTGTGTGTGTGTGTGTGTGTGTGTGTGAGCGGGTGAGAGAGATAGTCATCTTGTACGTGTGTGAGGGGGGGGGCTGTCAGAGGGGGCTACTATGCCCCTCAGGCAACATGAATGTAGGCCAGTGTCTATGTGACACTGTGAAAGGGAGAGGCTGCCTCTCTTCACACACACACACACACACACACACACAGTCATGCATGCACACATACATAAAAATGCCTTTTTTTCACCCTTACACACAAGTAATACACACTTCTAGGCAACACATATTTACCAAATATCAGAATTTTTTTTGGGTGGATAGTTAAGATTTTATTCCCAGCCAAAAGAGACATACATATCGGGAGTTGCACAACAGATCTTCCAATATTTCTTAAGTTTCTTGTATCTTACATTCTCTCTCTCCCTCCTCCAGGGCTGTGGGTAAGACCTGTCTGCTGATTAGCTACACCACCAATGCCTTCCCCGGAGAATACATACCTACTGTGTGAGTAACCCACACGGGCTCAGTACTATTTGATGTAGGCAGTGATGTCGTGGGAAAATAAAAAGGGTGGGTCTAGACCGCTGTTTCACCTTTAATCATAGGAAGTCCGATCGATTTTCTTGATTACTAACCAAAGTAACTGGCGACACCTTGTGGCAAAAAGACGCCACTGCAGACAGTCCTGCTGGACTAGCGGTTTTGGTAGAAGCTTGTAAGTTGCGGTAGCTTGTAATAAAATAATTTTAAATTAACATTTTGTGTCAAATAATTAATTTCTTTGGAAAGTACCCGTGTAAAAAGCAAAATAACTTGATCCCTTACATAAAACCAAGGTTGCTAAAAGACAAAGACTACAGCAACTGGATAGGAGGGAACATCCATAACGTTAGCAGCCAGCTAACTCATATACCAACTGGGCCAAATTTTTACTGTCAGTATTTACACACTTTGTCTTAAGTATTAGTAACATGCTAACATGATACTTTATTTCCCTAGCAGCCCTTCTTTCACAGTCAAATTGTTTATCATGCTAGCTGTGTCTGCTAGCTAGCACTAGCATAAGGTGACTTTAGCAGTTTAACACCGCTGTTGTTTAAACAAACTGTCAGTTACAGCTTAAATTAGACCTTGTTGGTTTGGAGATAAATATAATATTGACAGTATAAACTAGCTGACTGCTAACGTTAGCTAACATTTTGGATGTTTCGTTCAATCCAGTTGCTGCAGTCTTTGATTTGGACCTCCTGGATCTACCCTTCCGCTACATCTCTAGATGTAGGCTACATGATGCAGTTGAATAGACAAAAAAAAAAGAGAATTGTGTAGTCTTGATGCATTTTACTCAATGACGTAACCGCTTTCCGGCAGCTTTGACAACTACTCCGCCAATGTGATGGTGGATGGGAAACCAGTGAACCTGGGCCTTTGGGATACGGCGGGACAGGAAGACTACGATAGGCTCAGACCACTGTCTTACCCACAGACGGTATCTACACACACACGCACGTCCAGCCCTCAAACACTATCTGAGGCCTTTAAAGCCAGTAGCATTCAGCATTTAACATCATGCGGCAACAAATGTCCATCTTCACAAGTCATTTACTCATATTCAGTCTTGAAATCGTTTTATTTTTCTTAAAACAAGTGAAAATTTCTGCCAATAGGGTGAGATAATTGAGTTTCGGTGAGGGAAGTAAAATGACCCCCCAGATCTTTTTTTTACTTGTTTTATGAACAATACAATTTCTAGACTCAGTACTAAGTTAAATGACTTGATGGGCA
>OOFE01023056.1:0-10294 GCA_900323365.1 Monocentris japonica | reverse complement strand
CCCCCCATTCCAGATCTAGCTCTAGTGTGACTACTTTACTCTCAGTGTGTGCCTACTTACATCCACTATTGCACATCCACATTCTCCTCAGACTTCTCGAACCCTACAATTTCCCCCTCTCCTTCCCTCCTCCCCCTTCTCCCTCTACGTGGCACTGGTTAAGTACTGTGTGAAGGTAGTAGTTATATTGTTAGTGGAGGGTGGCGAGCAGAGTTCAGCCACTGAACTCACACATAATCATAGAGCACAGAGTGGAGAGAGAGAGAGAGAGAGAGAGAGAGAGAGAGACAGAGAGAGAGATAGACTTAAATCCTCTACTCTCGCTAGGCTTGCTCTGTTCTCTTACCTTGCTCCTTCCTCATCCTTTTATTTTCCACAGCCCTTGAGTGCTTATCTGGGGCAGTGTGTTCCACACTTCTACACTTGGTTTGGCTCCTGTCCTTTTTATTGTTTATATGGTGAGCTTGAGCAACACTCTCCTTTAAAGTTGATGCTCCCCCACCTGTTACTTGCCATAACAGCTGATAGGCAAAGGACAAAGGTAAATAGTCACATCTCTCGTCTCAACAGAGATAACACATTTAGTCGTACAACTTTTTACAAGGCAGGCAGACACCCGAAGTGAAGTTCTTTGGTAAGTCCTGCAGCAAGGTAGATGCAAGGTGGTGAGACTGTAACATGAGCAACATGATGCAGGGATGCGTGTGAGGGTTGTGTTTGTTAATGCATACAGAGAACATGTAAACAGTGGTAGAGTATTTCAGTGCTGAGGGGTAATTTGCTAAATGTTTGAATTGTAGATATGTATATATACCATATGGATTTCACAGCAGATGGTATTTTGAGTGTACCTGCTCTAGCTGGCATACAACTATTCCTTGTTGCCTCATTTGCAAATACACCTCCATGTGCAGTAAATGTTCTGGCATGATGAACAGCCGGCCTGTGGGTTTGTATCTATGGGAGACAGAGCTCAACTCCACACCTTTAAAATAGGAGTGGTGCTGCAGGTCTCAGCATATCTACGTTACCAAGCGCACACAGTTTGGCCACAGGGTGTGTGTGCGTCTGGGTGTGTGAGATTGAAAAAAAAAAAAAAGAGTAGCCTGCAGGCATGGATTTAATGCTTTGGCAGTACGCACTTTAGATAAAATATAGGTAAATTACTGAGTATGGATGGAAATACATATGGGCCGACCTCCTTCCCTGCCTCTTTTACCTCAAGGCCAGCTAGGAAGAATAATGTTATTGTTTACCTTTCAGGGGTGCAGGGCTGGGTTAGGAGTAGTGTTACCATGGTTTAAAGGAGGTCCCTGTGGGCGCCTCTCCACCACGTGCCTCCAGAGTTCATTAGAAACAAATTACGAACAGGTCACCACGGCTGATGAATCCTCCTGACCCCACACCCCATCCTGCCTCTCCCTGCTGTGGAAACCCACAGCCTGCAGGGAGAGGTTGAGATTACAGAGGTAACAAACCACACCCCTACTTTTCCCTCACTAAACACACCTGCCCCAATTGGACTGATTCACCAATACTAAACTGGGCTGGTAGTGAATCAACATGCTAGCTAATCAAAGCTTTTAGTCTCCAAACAAGAAGATCGTTGTCTTTGTTGACGCTACAGAATGCAGCTCTGCAGGTCAGGTCTTAGGCAGTGGTACAGTCTCTGTCCATCTGCTGGTCTGTCTGTGTCTCTGTCCTGTGTGTGCGCATTTGTCTGTCTGTCCTGATGAAAGTTAGACTATAAATGGTCAGTATAAGAAAAAGGACAACAGGAAATTAAGGGACATGAAGTTGTGGTTAGTAAAGCAGCTACAATGTAAAATAACATATTGTACTACTAACCCTGTTTTGTATTAATCTGAGAGTAGACATGCAGCATTAAAAACTGCATGATGAAATAAAAAATACATCTAATGGCTGTAAGACATTTTAATACTTTTAAGGCCATAAAATCTCATTTTTTGCCTCATCCATCCTGCTCGGGATAATTAATCACCACAGCTGTACCCTAAACCAGACAGCGCCAAAGAGAACGTTGCCATGGAGATGTCAACAGGACGGCCAGTGAGCAGGAGGTGTCACCTTTAACGACTGTGTGTGTGTGTGTGTATCCTCTCTGGTGTGCCACTGTTTTAGCTGATCCTACATACAAGCAGATTGTATGTGTGTGTGCGTCGTGCGCTGTAGCTAACATTCAGCATACTGCACCTGCTGCTGGCTGGCTTGCCAGTACAGTCTCCAGTCAGTTAGCAGCCAGTGTAGAATATCAGCAGTGAGCTACGCTGTCCTGCCATTCTGAAAGCACAGATGTTTTTGAAGCTCTACTGAAGCATGATTATCTCTCTCTCAGAGGACCCCAGCCACGTCCCAGACTGATAGACCCCTCCATACATGCACACACACACACACACACAGTCTGGCTGGTGGGTCCCGCCTGAGTGCATGTCTAAATATTTTAAAAGCCCCTGTCCCCCTCCCTTTAGGCTATCTGCTAGGGCCTGCAGATAGAAGAATTCAGAAATTAAGACTAAATAAAAGACATTGAAAATGTCTCAGTTCTTCGATTCTCTTTCTACTGCCGCTGAATTAAAGGAGAAATAGAGGGTGAATACTGGCTTTGTCTGCTTAACTGGCTTAGAGATGTAATAAAGAATGATAGAGGGCACATTCCTTTTCCTATCATTCGGATTGAAACAACTAGAAGGTAAAATTATGTATCAGAAGTTCGACTGTGTATCAGCTGAAACGCATAGACCTGATCCATATGGGGATTCCTCTATAGAAGCAGCAGCAGCGCTTCAATGTTTGTTACTGTGGAATTGTCCAGGATATGAGCTTGTGTCAAACCTCTCGTCTTTTCTCTGGTATCTCTCCTGCTCCCCGCTCAGCTGGGATTACACATCTAATTCCAATTTCTTATCTACGCAGGGCCATCGAATTCTGAGCCTGTTTTTTTTCCTCGCAATAGGGAGGCTAGTCGGAAGCTATCACCCTCCAGACTTGTCTCTCTCTATCTGCTATACCAGGCCTGGTCTATCATCATGTACATACGTATCGGGCATCAGCGGTGAACAAGGATGTGTCTGTGGTGAGGAGCATTTTTGCGATGGTGTGTGAAGGGTGTGTGGTTGTGTGTGTGCATTTGAGAAAAAGAGAGAGAGGGGAAAGACAGGAAGTGAGCTTCCTGATTCAAAGGGATAGCAGGTACACAAACTCATGACCCATGTGGCCCTGCACTGCTTGGTCCTAAAGATACCGTCTTCCTTCCCTCTCCTCCGTCTCTCTTATCCCCCACCCTCCCACTGCATTCCAGACATGCCTTAGGGAGATAGAGGGGGCCTCCAGGACAGACAAACAAAGACACACACACACACACACACACACACACACAATGGCACAGCCAGCAGCCATTGTCTGTGTGCACTGAGGAAAAGGTCTTGGCGTTAGCATGCCAAAAGAGACATCACCAATTCCCCTCTTTCAAACACACATTCACCCTTACTCAGTTTCAGTCCATGGCATAAGAGCTTAGCTACTGTAATAACACAGTGGTTGCAGTTAACCATCTTGCTCCTCCCTAAACACTTCTATAGTTACACCCTTTTGCAGCCACAGGCTAACAATAAACGATAAACACTGACTTGGGTAAACACCAAGTCTGGGTGATGTCATGAGAATACAAGTGAATCATACAGCCTCAGTGCTGGGGCTGCTAGTGTGGCATGAAGGGCCTGCTGCTCTCAGCTGAATTACGATGCAACACTGCCCTCTCCTGGTGGAAACACCACACGACGACAACAAACAGTCCCAAGCTGGCAAGATTTTTTGAATTGATAGAATTTATAAACAAGTGTCTAAGGTTGGAAACAGGTCTTTGCTATAGTATTTGTCCTAAGCCAACAAATAGTAACCGTTGTGGTGCTGAGGTAGCTTTGACCAATAACAACATCATATGCCATACTGACAATCCTCAAAGTAACTAAGTCACTTACACTGTTGATACACAGTATGGTCCCTACTGGTATCATTTTGCATCTCAGTCACTGCAGACACACAAGTGGCTCCTAACTCACAACAATGCATCCCTGTTTCAGAGCTGCACCCAACAGCCTCCACTTCCCTCCAGCTGTGTAGCCCAGACTTCCACGATGGTCAGGTTTATAGCTGGGCCACATAGCTTAGCGCTACATTAGCCCACTAATCCTTGAATTCCTGCCTTATTCCAGCTACCCTACCCACGTATTTCCAGGGTCCATCTGAAACGGATAACTGTTGGATTACAGCATGACGCAACCACACCAGAACATGGGAAAGGGAAGAAAAATATGGCCGAGAGGTGTGAGATAACCTCTGACACACATAAACTGAAATGCTCAAATGTGTACATACTTAAACACTCACAGGAACACTATATAATACCCTTGTACTCACTGAGGTGTAGTTGGTCTTGCCCATGCTGTGGTTCTGGTTCTGGTTGAGGTTCTGGTTCTCCTGCTCCCGGCACTGCAGCCCAGCCAGGTGTCTCTCCAGGGCTGCCCAGTCCATGGTGGGCAGAGGTTCTTCCTCTACACACTCCTCTCTGTATCCCCCCATCCGTCCAACAGTCCCTCCACTGCCTCCTCCTCCTCCACCACCACCCTCATTGCCACGGCTCCCCCTGCCCTGGCTGGAGCTGCGGCGGCTGGGCTTGGGAGTCCCTGTCCACCCCTGTGGTGCTCCTGGGGAGTGGAGCTGGTTGCTCCTGGGCAGGATCAGGTTACCGTTCTGTTTCAGTTCCTCAGGGACGGCTGCGACCGAGGTGGCAGTGTGTCCGTCAGGGGCAGGGAGGGGAGGGATGGTCTTCACATCCTGGAACTCTTCAGCAAGGCTGCGGCTGTTCACTGTCTTCCGGTAGCCTCCGCCAGGCCCCCCGACTACCCCTCCTCCTCCACTCTCCTCCTGGCCAGGAGGCTGTGGAGAGGTGTAGTCCTCTCCATACTCACTCTCCCACTCCTCTATCACCTTCTTCTTATACTCTTGGTAGTCCTCGTCCTCCTCATAGTCCTCTAAGGTGACCAGGTCTAGGGAAGGGGAGGACTTGTAGTCCTCCAAAGTGGCCAAGTCAAGAGAAGGGGAGCAAGGTGTAACCTTGTTGGAGTTGGACTCTGAGCTGGAGCGACTGGACACATCACTTCCCAGGTCCATGCCATCCTCCCGATAATCCTGCAGGAAAGTTCCAGAGAGAAGGAGGGAGAGATGGAGGAAGAGGACAGGAGAGAGGAACACAGACAATGAATGTACAAAGAATGAGAGTTTGAAAGAGGACAGAGTGAGAAGGAAGAGAGAGGGAAAGGGAGGAGAAGGGGGAAAGAGAAAAGACAACAAGATAATTTAGGGAAGTGTGCAGACTAAAGATTACTCACACCAATGTTGTGGTTTGAGACCAGCAGCCACAAAGCACTTCCTGTCCCACAGGAACTTCCTTTCTGTGCAGATTTTCTTGCCATTGTCTTGGTCCCTCTCCGTCATGCCTCTTTCTCTAGCTGTCTGCGATACCATTTTATTCCTCATGTGCTGCTCCAAAGCCCCCCAGGCTTGCCTCCTCACACTAACCCATCATCTCCATTCCTTCTCCTCCCAAGCCCTTTATCATCTTGTGCCTTTTCCTGTCTTCTTTTATACCATTCTGTACAGGTGAATGTGTGTGAGTGGGCATGGGTAACAATTAGCGTACAGCACATTTTACAGTGAGGGCCGAGTCTGTACTTGGATGTGTCAGAACAATATCCCACCACCCACTGCCACATCTGTAGTGAATCACAGGGACAAAACAGGGTGTTGTCGTGGCTGAGAGTGACTGACACTGGCATGTCAATATACAACAGACCTAGCTGTGACTTGGACAGATGAGTCCTGAGTTGGTGTCCAACCTTGACGGTGTTGTTCCTGCACAACCCCAATCATCACCTGACTGATTAGTTTGCAGCTAATGGAAATGCCTGTGTTGTTTACAACCCTCCACAAATCTCCACCTGACCTGTGCCCTCTCTTCCAGAGTTATCAGTCTTTTTTTTTCCACAGGAGCGCATTAACATAGTGCCTCGCATCACTTTTAGAAGTTAATGAAAAGCAAGGAGCAGCAAATTTCTTTTTCGCCCTAAGAGAAATTAACGACACAATCCTATGTGACCCACATTATGAGTTGTTCTAAAAAAGAAATTACTAAATGAAGATTGCCGATTACTGATTAAGACCACATGGACTTAGCAATGATTTTTCATATCAGTTTCAACTCTAGCGCTGTAGTACTGTAGGTGAGACGCATTTGCTGTTCAACACTGTGACAAATAACATTCTATAATAATGTGTTATTCCTTCCTGAGCTGTGATCACTACACCACACCTGTGCAGACTGGCTGGTTGTTGACGTCAAAGGACAGTGCAGAATATATCTATGTTGGGTAATTCAATGTGACTCAACTCCTTGGAGACTGGCTGCACAACATGCTGATGCTGTGCAGAGATATAGGCTTCTATTTCTCCACATTAACAGGCCAGGGGCAGGGTTAAGGACAGTACAGGTGCAGAGTTATGGGATGAGGATGGCACTGGCAGTCCAAATGTCGCCACAAAAGCCTAGTCGTGCTTTCACAAGATGGCAATGTGTCATTACATTGATAAAACCTTGTTATTAGAACGGACTTGGTTACAGAGAGGATGCCAGTGGGGTCCTGGGACCACCGGGCTTCCTTGAGAGGGTGAGAGGGTTCCAATTAATGTCAGGGTTATTTCACTCACTAGATGTAAGCCCAATGAGAGATTGTATAAGGAAGACTATTTGTCATATGTCTTACTGTTACCTCCCCAAACCCAATGTAGACAGTATAATTATATACTAAATCAGATCAAACAACAAAAATCTTCTCAGACGGGGTTTACTTAGGACAGAATCTCATCGAATGGGGCTCCATGGTCTAAAACGTATCTATTTGGGGGTCCCTGACATGAAAAAGTCTGGGAACCCGTGTGTGTACCCTGATTGGTCATCGGGGGAAAAGAGGGGCACACAACATTAACCCACTACTTACGGCCTAATGAAAACGCTTGGACTCAAGATGACGAGCTCAGCATTTCATACAGCAAAATAACTGAGGTCGTGAATAAGTGCACGGGAATATGGATATATGAAATATTTACAAAGATGTTGCACGATGGATTATCACACAAGGTATCACTTAATCAACACAGTGGGTTTCTTCAGCGTTGCTCTGCCAACCTTAGCGACGTGCTCATCAAACGCGCAGCCTCAGTGCGCGGTCACCAGTCCCTGTTATTTGTAAACCGGCCTGTCATCTTGGCTTTGAGAGTAAAACATAAAAACTGGATACAGAAACAGGCAGGTTCTCCTTTTCCAGCAGGCTCTCTGTCCCGGTAAGTAGGAAACCAAGCAGGCAGCCGCGCTTTAAATCTCGGCCACCGATCCTTTTTCTTGATAGTAAGTAAACGGGTAGCCTCAGCACAACGCTTACTTCCCGAATATCATCACGTCAACGGCATGATGATGTCGCTGGTCATCCGAGTAAAATATGTAATTTTTTTAAAGTGTGTGTTTGTGTGTGTGAGAGAGAGGAAAAGACACTGCGAGACGGGATCCGACAGGCTGGAGCAGTAAAGCTGATCCGCTATGGGATTAACCAGAGCACAGGCACAGACCATACAGGCTGGATTTGCCCAACACAATACATACAAATTGACAGCTGCACAGATCCCCACCCCTCAGCCGGCCGGGTGTTTGGGGGCGTTTGATTCATGTCAAAGACTATCCTTACAACTCCCCCGTCGTTTTGTAGGCTTATATACAGCAGATATGCATCGGTCTGCAAGGGGCAT
This sequence comes from Monocentris japonica, assembly GCA_900323365.1. Taxonomy (NCBI): domain Eukaryota; kingdom Metazoa; phylum Chordata; class Actinopteri; order Trachichthyiformes; family Monocentridae; genus Monocentris; species Monocentris japonica. Next base: position 2,419 of record OOFE01023056.1, on the reverse strand, counting down.
TGCACACGCCCAGTCTTCGCGTGCATCGTCGGTTTTGCTTGCGTGACAGTTGCGTGATTACATCTGTAAACAGGCAACCTTAAGTATTAGGGACACATTTTCACGCCATTCATTACCATCATTCGGGTTATAAATCTGAACGGTAACGCCGCATGTTGCCCCTTCAATGTGCAGAGTCATTCATCGGCTACTCAAATGATGTAATGTTCCTAAAAAAAAGTCACAGGAGAAACCTTGTATCCCCCCCGGCAACAGCGGTGACAGAAACGCCCAATATCACACTATCACAAGGCGGTTGACAAGCAGACAGCTGTAGCTCTGAGCACACCGAGCCCTGTCAATACGTTATTATCGGCTACAAATGTAAAGTCACCGCTTTTATGAATCAAACCTGCCCCCCGACGAGAGACGAGCTAAAAGTAGAACACTGGCATTAAAACACAGGGAGATACTTACTGTCATCATCTCGGTAGCTTTCTCCCGTCTCAAGACATGGTAAAGTATAAATTCCAGTTGTAGACAACGGTTATCGTGCCGGGTGCTTTATAGCAGCTTTATTATTTGAAGGGCGGCTGTATTCGCCGCTCACCCGAAGAAATTACAGAGTGCCGGTGGATGATTCAGTACAGGCATCGCTCTGTCTGTGTAGTCTGTCCACCGTAGAGCCAACCGGAGTCCAGATTAAAAAAAAAAAAAACAAAAACAAAAATCCCAACGTGGACGACTTAAAATCCCCGGTTACAGGTCAGCGCCACTCTTCTCCTCGCCGAACCCAGTTGAGCTGAGCCCGGCTGCGCTCACTCTCTCCCACGTCGACTCGAAAATAAATAGGCTCTGAGTTAAGTGCGTCCCCTTATATTGTGGGCGTGCATGCGTCTTAGAGCCCTCACCCAACCGGGCTCCCTGATAACTCAGCTTTTACACGGAGACATGTCTTTTGAACTGAGCACAAAACAAGCATGCACCCCGGCACCGGTTCCTTTTTTTTTTTTCTGAAGCTCTTAAAGCGGCTCTCTGTCGCAGCCTGCTGCTCCGAGGAGACCGAGGAGAAGAGAAAGTGACGACGACAAACACACTAAGCCCAACCTTCTGCACCCACTGACCTTGCAAAGGATTGAAAGAGAGAAAGAGATGGAGGAAGGGAGAGAGAGACAGAGAGAGGAAACTATCTGGGTGAATTATTTAACATACCTCTGGTGTTCTGAATGCTGAATATTTCCAGAGCTGCTTTCTGTCACCGAGTGAACACATAAAGAAGCTACAGCAACCTTGGGGATCAAGGACCCCTTCTGTTGTCATATCTACCTTTTCAAGTCACCTGGTTTCACACAGGTCAAGGAAAAGCTATCTGATGAAGCCGTAGGCCGATAGGCATAGGTGTTCCGCTATGTCTTAGTCCTCCAATTAAAGGCTTTTCATTTGCAAACCCACATGAGTGCCTGGATTCGTTTTTTTTATGCCACCAGAACACATATTGCGGTCATAATTTCCCTAGTTCAATTCCTAGAGCACCTGTGGTTGTTTGAGGATTTCTGAAACGCTCCTTAATACGTTTTTTTTTTTTTTTTTTTTAAAAAAAGGCTATCTTTATGGTCCATATTTAGTCTGATGGTAGTCGGTTTCTTTTGGTGTCATTTGTTTGATTTTATAAATATGGTCTACTGTTGTTGTATGGAAATACTGAAGTAACTATGCACACACGCATGCAGCAACACACACACACACACACAGGCAGATGGCAGCTGCAGTGTCAGAGCTGAAGAGGGGTTAACATCAACATGGCATGATGTTTCCGTGTTGCATTCCATTTCCTCATGTAGCAGCTGGTGGTTAACATATTCAGACACGGTGATCAAACTAAATGTCACTGATAAATCAATCCCATCCACAGCGGCAGTAAATGTGCATTATGCCATATGTACTACATGTGTTATGACTAGCAAATGAATTGTCTCATGAGCGGCAAGCCAAACATTTGCCACACTCAAAGAGCTGCATCGTACTCCATTAATGTTGTCGGGTTCTCTGGATGAGGGCCTCTCTCAGTCAGCCTCTCCACTTCTGCTCTGTACAGCCGGCCCTGCACAGTCTACATTTGTAGTTGTTTGAAGGATGGGAGCTGTCGTCAGATAGGGCGCGGTGAATGTATAATAGCAGCACAAAGGAGTTCATCCATGTAATAACAGAGCAGTACTTCAAAGACCCCTGAGTGAGCCTCTCTTCACACTACAGTAGGGACACCACTAGTGGGGATCTCCCCAAAGACAAGACAGCAGGAGTCCAGCCTATTCCTACCACAATCCAGTCCCCACTTCTGCTTTCAACTCCCCTATCTTCTCCTCCACTCATCCCCTGTTCTTTCCCTCCCTAATTCCCCAAACATTAATCGGTCATAGTGAAGTGAGTGAAGTGAACTGCT
>OOFE01023039.1:15936-29048 GCA_900323365.1 Monocentris japonica | reverse complement strand
ACAGCAAAAAAAAAAAAAAAAAAAAAAAAAAAAGGGTTTTACAGGGAAGATTTCACAGCTAAGAGATGGGGTGGAATATGTAGTCTGAATAAATAGCCCATGCTAGGATTCGTCTCGGCTTTTTTTGGAGGGGAATCAAACGGAGACTGAAGCATGGCTCAGCCAACAAAGCGCGGGAAGGTCTGCTAAGTCATTCAACCATCTGTTGCTTTGTTAAAACTCCAGAGAACTTCATAAAAAGACTATAACTCATACGCAACTAAAATAAGATAATTTCAATTTCCATTACAAGAAAATGTGTTCTTTGATCTTTTAATGCATTTGTAGTGAGTTTAAAAGGCAGAATATGAACAAGGCGCCTGATTACATCTGAGGGTTTGTTGTATTAATTATGATGTGTTTTTTTCTGTTTCGCTCCTCTTTACATGTGCTGATGTGTGCTTGCTGCCAAGGACGAAGTTTAAACAGCATGATTTCACCACTTAATGAGGCCTTGTCTATGATGTTTCTGGGTTTGAGATTCAAAGCATGTACTGTATGTAAAACAGTTGGCGCGCGGACCTCGCCTCTACTCTCAAACTGAGAGATGCCAGCTAAAAGTAAAGCATATTGAGAGTGTTATTCTCTCTCTTTGTCTCTCTCTCACTCGCTCTCTCTCTCTCTCTCTCTCTCTCTCTCAACCACAATGACCTACTTAAGCAAAACATGTCGGCAGTCAAGATGACAGGATTGTCAAAATATCTTGGTGAGGTTAGCAGAGTCAGGGCGGCCACAGCTTACATTCATGTAATAGTTTAGAGTAATGAGTTTTACGGTGCTATAAACTGTCACACTGAGATACAATAGACATCTCTCTCTGGTGCGCTCTGTCTCTTTTCACTCACGTGCATTCATTTACTGATGTCGCCCTGCCCTATATTTGGATGTAGCAAGTTTGTGTGATGACTGCAACTCTCTTGGCCCACTTGAAATGAGTTGAAATGTGGATCTCAATGTGAACTCGAACCACAGGTTGATTAAGATAAGGACGTGCATTCTCTTGTGTCTTGCTTCAGATCACATATCTGAAGCATTAGCTGTCATTAGTAAAACAAACACACACTTCCATAGTTTGACTGTACGGTGTCCTATGTGAGACGTTTATATACACATATTCCCTCTTGCCACAGGCATCAGACCTATACTAGAAATCTTTTATCTCAACCAGACGTGTTTCCCATACATGTGATGTTCTTTTAACAGTGCTAGAGGATGTTCTTGGCCTCCACAGAAAATCCTTCTGACAAGTGTGAGAAGATATTATCTCTTTCTGTTCATAAAAGCCAATGTGCGCTGACAGGCAACCTCAAGAGTCTTTTACAAAGCCCTAAATGTGATTTATTTGAATGTAGACAATTATTCCTATAGTTTATTGTTGCTACAGATTGTATTTTTTTTTTTACAATTTATAACAGGAGTGTAACTTAAGGAGTTTGGGCACGCTGCCTGCAGTAGTTGGCTTCCACCTCCATTACTCATCCTCAAGCCCTTATTCCATTTCTGACTGCTGAGGACCGAATCTGTCCTTGACTGGTCTGACAAGTAGCTACTGGTTACTCATTTGAACAACCCCACATTACAACATGGGAGCACTAGATTGATAATGGAGGTACTTTCCCAGCCTATTTGACTCTCAGGTAGCTCATATAGTGTTTTGCTTTTTGTTCCGATGACCAAAATGAAATGTGAAATATACAATAATTCAAAAGGCATTTAAAAGAGTTAAAATAATGTTCTTTCCTTTGCATGGGACTTCTGAATGGGTTGTTCCTAAAGGTGTCTTGTGATCTTAGAGTTTCAACACCACATCAAACTGCTAACCTTCCTCACTGGGGATGTTACCACCTAAATCTCTCAAAAAGCACAATACATAATATGAAGCAAACTTTACTATTTAATAAAGAGTCTAAACTAGTGTAATCCATTGCTCAAATATTGCCAGTAAGGGAATAAGAGGTTAGGTTGTCCTACTCACTCTGTTTAAAGCCGAGGAAGGGGATCCTCTCTATGGGTGTGTCTCTTTCTTTCATGTACTTGTAGAGCGCTACCAAGAAAGCCTGCTCCTCCGCTCTGCTCTCCTCTGATGTTTCCTCCTCTTTCCTCTCCTCCTTCTCATTCTTCTCCTCCTTTTCCTTCTCCTTCTCCTTCCCTTTCTCCTTCTCCTCAGCTGAGGATTTCTTACTGAGGCCATTGGTCTTGTGTTTGGCCGCTGAGGTTATCTTACCGTTTGGTACCGTCACTTTACAGTTGGGTTTGACCTGCGAGAAAAGAGCATGAGGAGTCAAATTCAACCCTAAACAGAATGTTACTCATATGATCTTGGACAGTTTTGGTTTTCTGAGATGAAGCACCTTTGGGTACAAAGACAGGCAAATATTCTTTCAGCCCGCTAAGGCAGCCTCCCATTGATTATCAATAGAGCAGCTCCTGAAATAGCCTCTTGTTGTCATCAGAAATTAGACAGAGATTATCTTGACTCTAGCTTTGAGAGAGAATTGTTGACATTGATTGAATTGTCCAAGGCCAGAGGAATAACATGTAAAAGGGTTTTAGGGTGGATTTTCCCTTCATTTTAAATATTGCTACCAATGTCAAATCAAATATTTAAGACATATACAAGTGATAAAACGCTGAAAAAGTATGATTTCCAATACAAATCACACCTGTTATCTTGAAACTAGCGAAGTGATCTGTCATATTACAAGATAAGATGTCACTGTACTGGAAACAAGTGAAATTATCTCACTTCAGAGCTTTGTTTACTTGTTTTAATGACTTGTTAAGATTTGCAGCGTGAGATAACTGAGAGCTTACACCTTTCACATGATTATGTTTTGTATTTTATTTGGTCTAGGGAAGAGAGAAGTCATACAGGTAGACAAAGAATGTGCTGTTCTGCATCCATGAATGAATCAATTGGATAAAACTCAGCTGATAGAAATTAATTGATTTGAACTATTAAAAGGAACTGGTGTATAACAGAAATAAACATTATTAGCTTGAATACAGTCTATAAAGAAAAGGGTTTATATCTTGCAAAAAAGCAACCCTTTGCTCATGCAGTAATCATAGGAAAACATTTTGAGTTATCTTTTGTTATTATGAAGAACCTTCTTAAAACCTTTAATTAAAAATGTTCTGTGTAGTGCCACAAAACAAATTCCCAACTCTTAAGAACATACAACTACTATGTTGTACTATCTCAAAGCCTTTTTTACAGATGTAGCCATCACAGTCCTATTTTTATATTTTATAGAAGTTATATAACACTTCTAACTTAATACACTTTAATTCTCGGGTATACATCTCGCATCACTGTGAGTGCTACCTTGGTAGGAGTTTTGCTCTCTGGGCTGCAGGGGTCCTGAGCTGCCACTGCTGCTGACCCATGGGTTGACCCCGATGACCCTTGACCTTGACCCTGAGCCTGACCCTGGGAGTCCCTCTTCTGGGAGACTGACAGCTTCTTCTTGCGCGGTCGTCCCTTCAGGTTGGGAGCTGAGAGGGAGGAGGAGGACAGAAGAGGTAACGATTAGAGCGACTGGGGGACAAAGATGATTGTCATCTAGATTGAAACACGTGTCAATTATGTTTTTATTGACACTTTTTGAATCATTCCATATCTTCATCTCAGCGGTGCCGACATTAAATTTATTCTAAAGGTGTGCAATTTTCTGCCTTAACTTACAATCATAATAGCCATCAATTTAATTTGTGATTATAATGTAATATCATGACATGTCATGATATTACATGACATGATTATATAGAAATGATGATTTATGGCCAACAACACATTTCACTCCTGGCTACATGGAATTTAAATGATGAAGAGGTTGGAGGCCATGACAGGAACATTTATAATCTGGGATGAGAATTTTACAACCCTACTTGCCTGTGGCTAATAGCTTTTAAACTGAATAAGTGCAACATTGTCCTGAACTGGGTAGCTGACTGCCAAACAGCTCCACTGTGCTAGTAAACAAAGGCCTCAAGTTCTCTCCCTGCATATAACAGAGACTCCATTTAAATTCAGACAGATGTATTTGTAAGACGGAGATAAAGACATAATGTCACGGTCAGTTAGTAGTACACTGACAATAAATCAAATCTAAACAAAGTCTTACCGCTGAGAATAACATTCAATAGCAAGCTCAAGTCTTGTATATTTCTCACCAATGACAACATTATTTCTTGTACATGATGATGTAACTAGTTTTGTTTCACAACTAGAATAGTGACTGCTGCTACTAAGACAAATTATATCCTAAGGTTGTCATCTCATCAATAGCATCAGCATAGAAGAGCATTACATTTTATTATGGCACCTCAGACGCACTGATATCATTGCTCCATGTCTGGCTTCCCTCTAGTTGGACTGCTCATGTCTTAAAGCTTAACGTTGTTAATTAAAAACACATGAACCTGCCTGATAGTAGCGCTTTGTTTGAAAGGCTGGCAGATATAATTGCTCAGTTCACATTACACACACAATAAAGTATTTAAACCCTCTAGGTCCTTTGTACACCCACATTTATGTCAATCCGCAACTGTAATGTAACTTCTTGGCAGAGTGCCTTGCTTCCACGCAGCAACACAAACAGAGATAAGCTCAAAGGAAAGAAAGAGAGAGAGAGAGAGAGAGAGAGAGAGCAAAAGAGAGAAAACACAGAGAGACTTCAAATAAGCCAAGTTGAGTCACGTATTTCACAGCATCAACATTCTTTCTTTCCATCTGCAATGACAATTAAATCACATCCAAGGTTGTTCCCTGCCAAAGGGACTCTGATTATTTTTGTCGGATCAAATTCCCATCAAGAAAATGTTAGAATAACACCACAGCCGAATAAAACTAAAAGGTAGTCATTAAAAAGGGTAAAAGTGATTGCAACTCAGCAACCTATCACTTCATGTTGCTATTTTCACAACAGCTACGCTGGGGAGGAACAGCACGGGGAGAATTACAAGGGCATTTGTCATGCATTTGTCATCCGTTTGGCATTAAAAACAAGTTCTCTGGGACAAACTATGTATCACCATCCAATATAGAACATTTCTTTATCTTAACAATTAAAGGGACTATTACAAAGAAGATTATAACCCATATATATAAGATATTACAAGAAGAACTAATGGATAACAGTTTGGATATCAAGGAAAAATGGGAATTGGAGATGAACACCATAATTTCAGATAAATTCTGGGAATTATCATGCAGAGAGAGACATAAGAAAGAAAGAAAGAAAGAAAGAAAGAAAGAAAGCATACTTTATTGATCCCCAGAGGGGAAATTCTTTTTTCGCACACCCCTGACTAGATACACACACATATCACCCCACACACATGCACATACAATACAGGTCAGAGGACAGAGTGCAGGCGCAGCCGCTGAACAGCGCACCTGAAGCAGTTTTGGGGTTCAGTGCCTTGCTCAAGGGCACTTCGGCAGTGTTGGTGGGCAACGTAGCGCCGGGGATCGAACGACCCTCCGGTGATGGCCTCCCCATAACAAATAGCCCCATTTGGAAGGAATTCCAATGGAAAGTTAAGATGAGATTTTTCAGGACTACTCTTGTCATATCAAAATTTGGTGGCACCTCGGATCAGTGCTGGAGGGGCTGTGGCCTGGTAGGAGACCACACACACATATGCAAGGTTACGATTAAAAACAGACGTATTCTTGACTAAATGGTCCCCAATTATTTCATATTTTTTCAATTGATGTGATCTAAGAGATAGTGAAACAATTTCTCTTCATTTAAAGGTGAACACTACATGTTTTTTTTTGTGGTTTTCTTTGTTTTTTTTCCCTTTATAATGTATATTTATCTGCTTTCTCTGTGTTCGTGGACAAATGTCACTATTCATCCCTGTTTTTGGAGAATGGGAACTATATATGGACATTGAGCGGATGCCGAAACCCATGGACTGCCCCCTAAGATATTTATGCCTGTGTCTCTGAGCATGTGACTGTACTGTACAATTGCACTTGATAAAAGGAAATAAAAAGAAGTTCTCAACACTGTAATTGTTACTTATACAAGATTTTACATCATATGTAACAGACTCAATATAGTTAATACTTTCAGGTTTGACATGAGAATATTTATTTTTTGATGTGGCATCAGTACCACATACCACATAACCATCCTGGTTTGAATCCAGCCCGGGACCGGGCATGTCATCCCTCCTCCCTCACCCAGTCTAACTATCCAATATGAATTGTTCTTTTGTCCAAGAGTAAATGTCTAGTTAGGCTCCCTTTTCTCCCCAGTTGATTTATTTAAAGAAGAGCTTGTAAATATGATTTAAAGAAGGAATGAATAATGATTATTGAAATAGTTAATCTCACCTGTGAAAGAAAAATTACAATTAAACGTATCTGTTTACTGTTTACTACTTGAAAAAAAAGTAAAGAAAACCCCAAAATGTACATGTGTAAATCATTTTGAGTTACATAATCTTGATAAAGCACATCATGCACAGATGTATTTTTCCCTTTTCAAGGACATTACACACACATGTACCCAATGATAACATGCACATATAAACACCTTTGCACACACACACACACACACACACACACACACACACAGGCACATAAAGTCAAGTGGGGGATTGCAGACAATCTTTCTATGCTGCTGCATAGTTGAGCAGTGGAGAACTGCTGATCTGGGCTCCTTGTGGCAGAGTTACATAAGGGAGGAGTCATCCTCTTTAGAATAACACAAAGAAAATCAAACGTGGCCAGGCTCTGCACAGATTTATTTTCTAGAATGGAAACACAGGCATTTTCATTTGTAAAAAAAACATTAGAAAATAATCTGACAGCATCCTGAGAGATGTGATATTTTTAACATTCTGTGGGCCAAGCAGAAAGCTATGGCAATGCGTTTGTCAATGCACTAGAAAGAAAACATCATTAAAATCCACGATACTTCCTTCATCATCCCAAAATGGGCACTACAGTCACACACCAAAAATGGCTGCTGATCAAGCTACCCAGTTCCTGTTTGCTTCCCACTGAGTTGTATTTATTTCTAGGTCTGTGGCTCAGTGCTCTGTGCTTATCTGGGTCACTGACACGACTTGAAATGACCAGAGGAGTCTTGCCTGGTCCTTCACAAGCCCCTGGAGGCATACTGTACGCATACACCCACACACACACACACATGCATGCAGACACACACACCACTGTTACAATGCAGTTGAACAGTAGTGAACATCATTCTAAATCATGACTTGTTGGAGGGAGACACACACACACACAGAGGTGAGGGGTATTCCCCTGGGTGTGAATCCATCATGCCTTGTCACAGGGCAGAACCCTAGAGCCATGGAAGTCACTATGACTTCAGCGGCGAGATGCACAGCCCTACAACTTGATCTTTGGATGCAGTCGAATGCTCCTAGCTCTTAACAACTTTGCAACGCCGCTTTGTCTAAAAAGATCTTTTTTTCTCAGATTCAATTAAATACAGCCCCACTACCCCTATTTCATTATCATTCAGTTGATGTCACTGATAATGAAAAACTCATTAGAGACAGCTCAGGAACAGCTCTGCATCAATAGAGTGGAGCCACAGGGAACCACAACAAAATGGACTGATTGATTGAGTGGGATGCCTCAGCTGATAACACTCACAAAATTGGCTGAAAAAAAACTCAATATCTACATGTGCTCACTTAATGATTGTCTCTGTTAAGGTAATGTTATTTCATAATCCTCTTTAAAACATACATGTAATAGTATTTGATGCCATGTATTGGATTGTTTCTATTGTATTAATAGCAATTCAAAATTAAAAGCTCAATACAAACATAGGTTTGTATTTCAGTGACCATTTACAACCTCCCTTTTGGACAATTTGGAATCATTTTTATCATTCCTATAAAATGTCACAAGTACAGAAGAGTTTTACTAACCTACAGAGTGAATCCAACGATAGGCTTTTTAAAAAGCAAACAAGCGCAAGGGACTTTTATTTTGCGATCCTCTGTGATCATATTATACAAATGTGCAATGAAGCTGTTCCACATGTTGATTGTTCAGTTCAAAGGCCAACCAAAATAAATCACTTAAAACCAAGTGAGAAATACTACTGACTCATCATGACAGCCAACACATCTCTGGTTCAAAATCAAGTTTAAAAAGCTGCTGATGTCACTAAATATGTCGCAGCCATGTACAAATGAGCTGTTAACCTCTTTATGGAATGAGCGCATGTGCAAGCACTGTTTTGACTCCTCGGCTCAGTTATAGCAACTTCTTAGTTTCCAGTTAATTCTATGGTTTAACTTCAACTTCCTTACACCATAATGAGGTCAAAGTTCAAACACAGAGGAGGGGGAAGGCATGACTGGAACAACTAGTGGCAGGAGAAAAACATGTTTTGTCCCGTCACATGGTCGCAAAATCACTAAAAAACCCAAAGTGAATAAAACCTAACAAGACATTATACAAAACCTGTTCTACACCTCATGAGACACAGACTTTAATTTGTAGCGCAGTAAAGCATTAAATGTGTGATCACTGAAGTGATATTTTACATTGGTGGAATATTTTCACATAGGCAGAGGCATAGGGATGTTACAAGGGGGGCTCCAAAACAGCAAGGCAACTGTACCAGAGAGAATACAAAAAGGAAGAGATGATTGATTCCTCAACCAGCAATGACAGGCAATGGCATCTTCACTATACATCAAAAATCTCTGCAAGGCTGGAGAGTGAAGTGTTACTTCACTGAGTATATTTTTTGAGGCATTTGTAGTTCATGTCAATATTTCCATTCTATAAAGAAACATATTTGCGTGAATGTTTTTATTGCACTATAATTTAAAATAAGTACATATAAGTAAAGTAAATACCTTACCTTACTTTTTTGTTACACTACATTTACCACAGTGTTATGGCCACTTTATTAGGTACTCCTGCTCGTTAACGCAAATAGCCTGCTCCTCCAAACAGTGAATCATGTGGCTGCAACTCAACATATAAAGCATGCAGACATGTTGAAGTGGTTTAGCTTTTTGACCGTGGTATGATTGTTTATGCTCTAGAGTTTACAGAGAATGGTGCGATAAACAAAAAACATCCAGTGAGCGGCAGTTCTGTGGCTAAAAACACCACGTTAATGAGAAAGGTCAGAGGAGAATGGGCAGACTTGTTCAAGCTAACAAAAGGCCACAAATGCTCAAATAACAGCTCTTTACAACAGTGGTGTGCAGATGGGCACCTTGTTGAATCCATGCCACGAAGAATTCAGGCTGTTCTAGAGGCAAAAGGGGGTCCTACCTGGTACTAGATAGGTGTACCTAATAAAGTGGCCAGTGAGTTTATGTATATATACGTACTGTATACATATATACTTTTACTTTCTAGAATTTTAAATGGGGGACCTTTACCTTACATACTCACAAAGTACAATACTATCAGGGTATTTCTGCTTTTACATAAAGGGTTTAGTGCTCGTTGTGTCTCGTTGTGTCTCAGGTGCTCCGCCACATCCCTGAGAACAACTTTAACTTGTGAAGGACTAATATCAAGCTGACGTGTTCATATTTCTCACTTTGTCACATCTGACAGGAGAGTTATTCCTCTGCTCCTGTCCTGTAGAATATACACAATAAATTGCAAAACATTTCACAAAAGAGCACAAAAGTACAGCATTTCATAAGAGATCAATATTACAACCTCAGGGAATAGTACATTGATGTTATTGAAAGATTTCATCACTGGTGATATTGTTGGTTGTTTTTGCCCATATATGTTGCTGCAACAGAAAATATTTCATAGCGCAGCATGGCTGAGAGCTATTCTGGTTTTAATGAGGAATGTGGTTGGCTCATTCTTAGGCATGGCAGTGGATACTAGTTACTGTTATTACACAAACACATCCAAGTTATGCCGGCCTTCGACAGATATAGTAAGGAAGAGAAGGAGAAAGAAAAAGAGGGAAGGAGAAAGAGAGAGCGAGCGGGAGCAGTAACCAAAATGTCAGAGAGATAAAGAGCAGAAAGAGCGACAATTAAAATTTTCCACTGGCGTTCACAGTCAATGAGCAGTGTTGTGTTTGGAGAGCACCTGTATCAGAAACTCCTGACTCCTGACACACTGAAACCACGGTAGTACAAGGCTAATAAGTGAGTGCGCACCAGGGTACAAGGGAAGGATTAGACGGGCTTCTTACTAAAGAGCTCTAACAGCAGCCCCCCACGGGTGCTGCCGACTCATCTGCAGGTACAGTTTTGTTTAAATAGGTCTTTCTCTCTAACCACAAAACATCTCGCTTTGCTCTCTCTCTCTACCTCTTTTTTATCAGTCTCTCTCTCTAATGAACAGACATACACATGTATATGAATGTATATGCTACAAAGGCAGATAGTCATGTGTAGTTTGTCTGATCTGGTGAGATTTTCATCAAATCTCCCTCCCAGCTCTGGCGTCCCGCTCCACTCTATTTCCCAAGTTCGTATACAAATAGTGCATTATATCTGCTACAGTCTGTTTTTATTTTCCTCAAAGACTATTCCCTCAGCTGGCTGACTGACAGCTGTGTGTGCATGCATCATTATCTCCCTCACAGAGGCTGTCTGTCGCCGTAGCCTGTGGCAGACCTCAATCAAGCAATATGAGGAATGACTTCAGCTTCCACAGAGCATTGTGCCTTTGCCTGCTGTAGATGTAATATGAATGAATGGGATATCGGTAAACTGTTTGTCCTGCCCACCTGGAACACCAGGCATGTAACATTAAATGCTCCTGGTACTTGGAGCTAATGAGTTCATTTGATCGAGATCAAAGTTCGGAAGCCAGGGCATAATGTGATAAACTCAGAGAGGAGAAGTTGAGTAGAAGCTCGCTGATCCTGTCCCGTCCCTGGGAGTGGAGGCCATTCAGACCAAGGCTCCCTCCTCTCTCACCTGATCTTTCCTGTCTGTCTCTGCTGCTGACTGTCAAATAAAGGCAAAATGCCAAAAAAAACACTCTCTACAGTCTCAAGAGCAGCTCAAATGCTGCATGTCTTTATGAAGACATCCCAAATATGTACATATATAGAATAAAATTATTATCTTCATCTGCAAATCAGCAAATCTTAAAGGGGAATACCAAAGTTCAACTTTTATATTTTAGTTTGCGTGCTTAATGCACTGTTCAGTTTGGAAGTCTGAGGTTGAGGTGCAACTGTACAGTCAGGTAACAAGATCCACAGTAGAGGGAGCATGCAAATGCCTTCGTAGATTGGCTGCAGTAGACAAATCATGTTTATGGATTGATGCCCTCCTCTATGGCCTCTGTGAATTGTGAATATAACAAGATTGCTTCCAATTGCCTCTAAATATGAGCTTTTATGCATGCAAACACACAGCATAATATAATACTCCTCACATAGATGGAATGAAGAGACTCGCCATTTTAAACGACAGCTCACCACATCAGCCATTATCAGGTGCTTAAATTCTAATATGTGACTACACTGCAAAAAAGTGCTGCTTCTCTTTGTTTTTCCTGACAATTTGTCAAATTCAAATCCACCTGTATTGGGAGGGACACATCACTTCAATGTGAAATCGATTCCACCCCCCCCTCTCAGACACTCTCCTACTCTCCCACTCTCCTGCTTTTTCTATCTATTTCTCTTACCGTTCTGTAAAAACTGAGCGGCAGCAAATGTAATTACAAAAAAAAAGGGGGGGGGAGAATTATTGCTATGCATGTGCAACAAAATGCAACATTAAAAAGCTATTATCAGAAATGGGAACAATTTGGCAGATATATGGCGGAGGGCAGCTCCCGCCATATGTTTGTGGAGACGGAGACAACAAGTCAGGTAGTAATTATCAATCATCATCAGGAGAACCTGTCAAAAACGCTAGGCTGGGCACGCTCCGACTAGCGTTGCCATGGAGACAAGCCCACATCCCAGCAAGTGTCTGTTTACCAGGACATTAAAAATACTCCCATATTTTTGTCTTACACATCTAAAATTCTGTAAATCATTCTTCTAGCCTTTTTTTGTGATGAGCACTATTGACTTGTCAGCGTGTGAAGTTATTTAAGTATTAGGGTGGTGTCTGAGCATGTGTGTGTGTGTGTGTGTGTAAGTGAGGATTTTTTGCCAAGCCTTACTAGGGAAAGGGTTTGTTGGGGTTGGGGTTAATTTAGGTTTTGGTTAAGGTTTTGGTTTAATACTTCAGGATCAGTTTTAGGTATGTAGTTGTTAGGGAACTGGATAAGTAAATGGAATATCCTCACCACAGTAACATAAAGAAACACGTGTGTGCGTGGTTGTGTGTGCGTGCGTGGTTGTGTGTGCACACGCGTGCCAGTAATGTAAGTGCCAGTAATGAGCTCATTTCTGCGACCGTACTATTGCTGTACACAAGTTCTCCATTCAAACTGTCAGTGTTAATACTCCTCTGCTACAGAAAGGGGACATTCTCCCCAACCATCATGACAGTTTCAATTTTACATATTTCTTTTCCTTTTTGCATAGCCTACTTCTATTTCCCTTTTACATACACCAGATGCCTTCAAGTCAAATTTTTCTGCATGCCATACGGGTTATTCAAAATACTAGCGAATCCAGCAGTGTACAATAAGTGAAGCTTTTCACAGTACTGTACAAAAGGAATGCTTCTGGAACATTTCCAAATGGTCGCAATAACCACGGTGCTTTCTGGTGACAATCAATCTGCTTCCACATGACCCCAATCCTTCACCCTTCCAGGAATCAGGATTATTTTCACTTAAAAACAAGCTTGGAAAATTAAATGTGATTAGCAAGTAAACATGAAAGCAATTCGGGGGCCCTGAAATTGGCATAAGTTCAGTATGAATTTTGCTAGTTTATTATGGCAGTCATTTGAAGAAAAAAAATGGGTAGTGTTCTTAATTCATTATTTGTGTGCTGTTGTGCACACTCCCCCTGGGGAGATACAACATTACTCTTTCATCAGATCAAATGAAGTGAAGCCATGCGCTTCCAGGAAGAGCCAATTAAACTGTTCAAAGAAGTTTATTATTGCGACGGATTATGAAATCATTCACCGTTCTCATCAGATGCATGGGG